>SJYF01000525.1:755964-768741 GCA_006410515.1 Procapra przewalskii | reverse complement strand
GGGTTATTGCCTTATATTGTTAAAGACCCACCTCTCTCCGGTTTCATATGGCGTGTTGTAAAGATAGAAGTTTCACTGGAACATTAGGGACATTACACAAAGCAATTGCAGTTCTTCATGAATTATTTCAGAAAACTGAAAGAAGAGAGAGAAATAAAAAAGATTCCCCTAGAAATGAGGAGGAAACAATTTCTGATTCATTCTGTTAGGAAAGCTTTATCTTAGTCTTATCACTAGGAAAAAAAAATATATATATATGTATATATAGAATTCAATGGGGAAAAATAAAACTAGCCAACGTATCTGATAAATATAGATACAAAGATTCTTAACATAGAAGATAAATCTCTGAAAAACAGCCAAAGGATTATATACCACAAATGAGTGGTATTTTTCTCAGGAATGAGAGGTCAGTATAATATTCCCCAAAGTCACCCAAGTGCTTCCAGGGCAGTGCAGTGGTAAAGAAACTGTCTGCCATGTAAGACACTTGGATTCAATCCCTGGGTCAGGAAAACCCCCTGGAGGAGGAAATGACAGCCTGCTCCAGTATTTCTGCCTAAGAAAATCCATGGACAGAGGAACCTGGCTACAGTCAGGTTTGCAAAGAGTTTGATGACTGAGTATCCGTGCTCACACATGCATACACTACATGAATAAAACAGAGTACAAAAACTGCGTGATAATATCAATGACTGCAGAAATACATTAAAAAAATCTTATATCCATTTTTATTATAACTTTTAACCAAATTAAGAATAGAAGGGAACTTCCTTAAACTGACAAACAGCATCTACAGAAATCCTATAACTCTTTTTCCTGATTTTAAGGGGGAAGCACTTGGTTTTCCTCTGGATAGAAGTTCCTAACATTGTAGAGGAGGTGGTGGTCAAAACCATTCCCCCAAAAAAGAAATGCCAGGAAAAAAAGGGCAGAATGGTTGTTTAAGGAAGTCTTACAAATAGCCGAGAAAACAAGAGAAGCGAAATGCAAGGGAGGAAGGGAAAGGTATAGCCATCTGAATGCAAAGTTCCAAAGACTAGCAAGGAGGCATAAGGAAGCCTTTTTAAGTGAATAACGCAAAGAAATAGAGGAAAACAATAGAGTGGGAAAGACTAGAGATCTCAGCAAGATAACTACAGATACCAAGCGAATATTTCGTGCAAAGATGGGCAGAATAAAGGACAGAAATGGTATAGACCTAACAGAAGCAGAAGTTGATGTCAAGAAGGTGGTGGCATGGATACACAGATGAACTATACAGAAAAGATCTTCGTGACCCAGATAACTGTGATGGTGTGACCACTCACCTAGAGCCAGACATCTTGGAGTCTAAAGTCAAGTGGGCCTTAGGAAGCATAGCTAGGAACAAAGCTAGTGGAGGTGATGGAATTCCAGCTGAGCTATCTCAAATCCTAAACTGTGGAAAATCCTTTAAAAGATGGGAATACAAGACCACCTGACCTGCCTCCTGTGAAACCTGAATGCAGGTCAAGGCACAACAGTTTGACCTGGATATGAAACAATGGACTGGTTCCAAACTGGGAAAGGAGTACGTCAAGGCTGTATATTGTCTCCCTGCTTATTTAACTTCTATGCAGAGTACATCATGCCAAATGCCAGGCTGGATGGAGCACAAGCTGGAATCAAGATTGCCAGGAAAAATATCAATAACCTCAGATATGTAGACGACACCACCCTTATGGCCGAAAGCGAAGAGGAGTTAAAGAGCCTCTTGATGAATGAAGGTGAAAGAGTAGAGTAAAAAGCTGACTTAAAACACAACTTTCAAAAAGCTAAGATCACAGCATCCGGTCCCATCACTTCATGGCAAACAGGGAAACGATGGAAACAGAGAGAGTCTTTATTTTCTTGGGATCCAGAATCATGGTGGATGATGATTGCAGCCGTGAAATTAAAAGACACTTGCTCCTTGAAAGTAAAGAAGAAAGAAAGTGAAAGTGAAGTAATTCAGCCGTGTCTGACTCTTTGTGACCCCATGAACTGTTGCCCTCCAGGCTCCTCCATCCATGGGATTTTCCAGGCAGGAATACTGGAATGGGTTGCCATTTCCTTCTCCAGGAGAACTTTCTGACCCAGGGATTGAACCAATGTCTCTCCCACATTGCAGCCAGACTCTACCTTGGAAGTAAAGAAATGGCAAACCTAGACAGTGTATTTAAAAGCAGAGACATTTTTTTGCCGGCAAAGGTCCATATAGTCAAAGCTATGGTTTTTCCACTAGTCACGAATGGCTGTGAGATCTGGACAATAAAATATGCTGAGTGCCGAAGGACTGATGCCTTTGACCTGTTGTGCTGGAGAAGACTCTTGAGAGTCTCTTGGACAGCAATGAGATCAAATTATTTAAAGTAAATCAACCCTGAATATTCAGTGGAAGGACCGATGCTGAAGCTGAAATTCTAATACTTTGGCTACCTGATGTGAAGAACTGACTCATTTGAAAAGACCTTAATGCTAGGAAAGGTTGAAGGCAGGAGAAGGGGATGACAGAGGGTCAGAGGGTCAGATGCCATCACCTTTTCTTTTTTTATATATAAATTTATTTATTTTAATTGGCAGCTAATTACTTTACAATATTGTGTTGGTTTTGCCATACATCAACACGAATCCGCCACGTGTGTACACGTGCTCGCCATCCTGAACCCTCCTCCCTCCTCCTTCCCCTTTGAGTGGATATGAGTTTGAGCAAACTCTAGGAGACGGTGAAGGACAGGGAAGCCTGGCGCGCTGCAGGCCATGGGGTCACAAAAATTTGGATATGACTGAGTGACTGGAAAACAACAGCTTCTTTTTTCACCACTAACGTGAAAAACTTTATAAGGAATATTTTTAAGGTAAAGCCTTCCCCTTAAGATAAAGAAAAAAACAGGGGAAAAGAAGGAATACTTGTTCTTACCACTTTCATTCAACATTGCATTAAAGGTATAGACAGTGTAATAATGCAGAAAAACAGAACAAAGCAAAAACAACAGAAGAAAAAGATTTAAGAAAAAGACCCCGATATCCAGATTGGAAAATCATAAATAAGACTGTTATTATTTGCAGATTACCTTATCCTGTATGGAGAAAACTGAATAAGTCACAAAAAGATCAAAATTATAGGGTTTAATATCTATATATTAATATTATTTTTTCTTTCATGAATGAATATTTGTAAATTAAATTACAAAATTATAATTGTATGAAAAAAAATAAAATACTTAGAAGTAACATTAAGTTAAACAGGCAAGAAAATTTGGCGCTTGGCAGTAAAAATTATAAGATGTTCTTTGAGAAAAGTCTAAATAAATGGATAGACATTTCATGTTCATGAATTGGAAAACTAAATGTTATTAAGATGGAAAATTTCCATGAACTTATCTATAGGTTTGATAGCATCATTCTAAAAACTTCAGCTGGCTTTTCTGTTTGTAGAAATTGAAAAGCTGATTCTAAAATTTATAGGGAAACGCAAATGACCTAGAGTGGCCAAAGCTGCTTGACAGAAAATAAAGCCAGCACTTACACAGCGGTTTCAAAACTGTTGTAAATCTACCATAATCAAGGCAGTGGGACACTGGCCTAAGGATAAGGTTACAGATAAATTGAGCAGAAGTGAGAGCTCAAAATTAAACTGTTTACATTTATGGTCATAGAAACAATGCCACAGTTAGATTTATGTTCTAAATTTTTTTGGTAACAAACACCTGAGAGGTTTATAAAAAGAATGGTTACCTGGTAGAAGGACAAAGCAGATGGGATGAAAACTGAGTCATGTAGCAAAAGCTGTATTTCAAAGGTACACTAAAGTATGTTAACTGTGGAGCAAGAGCAAAGAGAAACACAGCCTAGATACAGCCCAACAATTATTCGAAAACAGTGAAAACAGACTTTACTCAGTCACTACTACCTGTAAAGGAACATGCTTAATTCCTTTCTGATTTGTTTCGAGGAAACTGAGCATTTTAAAGGAAGATGAGAGAGTAAGGAGGAGGAATATCAGGGGCATGAACACTCAGAGAGGTGAAAACTTACAAAAGGGGAGAAGGGTCAGGTGGTCCATGAGAAATTCATGGGTTTGCTAACTGGCACTTATCAAAGATAAGTTCCTATCTTTACACACAGACTGACGAACAGGGGCCTTATGTTAAAATGTTGGCTGGAAGTGACACTAAATTCTAGTGGTGGTCTTGAGTTTTATCACTAAACAAATTAAGAGGGACTAGAATCATGTATGGGTGCAACCTTAAGCTGTTAGAAGGTACAGTCAGTCAGTCAGTTCAGTACAGTCGCTCAGTCATGTCCAACAATTTGCGACCCCATGAATGCAGCACGCCAGGCCTCCCTGTCCATCACCATCTCCCGGAGTTCACTCAGACTCACTTCCATCGAGTTGGTGATGTCATCCAGCCATGTCATCCTCTGTCGTCCCCTTCTCCTCCTGCCCCCAACTCTTTCCAGCATCAGAGAGTTTTTCAATGAGTCAACTCTTCCCATGAGGTGGCCAAAGTACTGGTATTCAGCTTTAGCATCATTCCTTCCAAAGAACACCCAGGGCTGATCTCCTTTATAATGGACTAGCTGGATCTCCTTACAGTCCAAGGGACTCTCAAAAGTCTTCTCCAACAACACAGTTCAAAAGCATCAATTCTTCGGTACTCAGCTTTCTTCACAGTCCAACTCATGCATCCATACATGACCACTGGAAAAACCATAGCCTTGACTAGACGGGCCATTGTTGAAGTAATATCTCTGCTTTTCAATATGCTATCTAGGTTGGTCATAACTTTTCTTTCAAGGAGTGAATGTCTTTTAATTTCATGGCTGCAATCACCATCTGTAGTGATTTTGAAGCCCCCCAAAATAAAGTCTGATACTGTTTCCACTGTTTCCCCATCTGTTTCCCATGAAGTGATGGGACCAGATGCCATGATCTTCACTGGACTAGATCCAATAGAGTGCCTGATGAACTATAGACTGAGATTCGTGACACTGTACAGGAGACAAGAATCAAGACCATCCCCACGGAAAAGAAATGCAAAAAAGCAAAATGGTTGTCTGGGGAGGCCTTACAAATAGCTGTGAAAAGAAGAGGAGTGAACAGCAAAGGAGAAAAGGAAAGATATAAGCATCTGAATGCAGAGTTCCAAAGAATAGCAAGGAGAGACAAGAAAGCTTTCTTCAGTGATCAATGAAAAGAAATAGAAGGAAACAACAGAATGGGAAAGACTAGAGATCTCTTCAAGAAAATTAGAGATACCAAGGGAATGTTTCAGGCAAGGTGGGCTCGATAATGGACAGAAATGGTATGGACTTCACAGAAGCAGAAGATATTAAGAAGTTGTGGCAAGAATACACAGAAGAACTACAAAAAAGAGCTTTGAGACCAAGATAATCATGATGGTGTGATCACTCACCTAGAGCCAGACACCCTGGAATGTGAAGTCAAGTGGGCCTTAGAAAGCATTAATAAGAACAAAGCTAGTGGAGGTGATGGAATTCCAGTAGAGCTGTTTCAAATCCTGAAAGATGATGCTGTGAAAGTGCTGCACTCAATATGCCAGCAAATTTGGAAAACTCAGCAGTGGCCACAGGACTGGAAAAGGTCAGTTTTCATTCCAATCCCAAAGAAAGGCAATGCCAAATGATGCTCAAACTACCACACAATTGCACTCATCTCACATACTGGTAAAGTAGTGCTCATAATTCTCCAAGCCATGCTTCAGCAATACGTGAACCATGAACTTCCAGATGTTCAAGCTGGTTTTCAAAAAGGCAGAGGAACCAGAGATCAGATTACCAACATCTGCTGGGTCATTCAAAAAGCAAGAGAGTTCCAGAAAAACACTTATTTCTGCTTTATTGACTATGCCAAAGCCTTTGACTCTGTGGATCACAATAAACTGTGGAAAATTCTGTTAGAGATGGAAATACCAGACCACCTGACCTGCCTCTTGAGAAACCTATATGCAGGTCAGGAAGCAACAGTTAGAACTGGACATGGAACAACAGAGTGGTTCCAAATAGGAAAAGGAGTACATCAAGGCTATAAATTGTCACCCTGCTTATTTAACTTTTATGCACAGTACATCACGAGAAACACTGGGCTGGAAGAAGAACAAGTTGGAATCAAGATTGCCGGGAAAAATATCAATAACCTCAGATATGCAGGTGAGACCACCCTTATGGCAGAAAGTGAAGAGGAACTAAAAAGCCTCCTGATGAAAGTGAAAATGGAAAGTGAAAAAGTTGGCTTAAATCTCAACATTCAGAAAACCAAGATCATGGCATCTGGTCCCATCACTTCATGGAAAATAGATGGGGAAACAGTGGAAATAGTGTCAGACTTTATCTTTTTGGGCTCCAAAATCACTGCAGATGGTGATTGCAGCCATGAAATTAAAAGACATCTACTCTTTGGAAGAAAAGTTATGAACAAACTAGATAGCATATTCAAAAGCAGAGACATTACCCTGCTAACAAAGGTCCGTCTGGTCAAGGCTATGGTTTTTCCAGTGGTCATGTATGGATGTGAGAGTTGGACTCTGAAGAAAGCTGAGCACCAAAGAATTGATGCTTTTGAACTGTGGTGTTGGAGAAGACTCTTGAGAGTCCCTTGGACTGCAAGGAGATCCAACCAGTCCATTCTGAAGGAGATCAGCCCTGGATGTTCTTTGGAAGGAATGATGCTAAAGCTGAAACTCCAGTACTTTGGTTACCTCATGGGAAGAGTTGACTCATTGGAAAAGTCTCTGATGCTGGGAGGGATTCGGGGCAGGAGGAGAAGGGGACAACAGAGGATGACATGGCTGGATGGCATCACGGACTCGATGGACGTGAGTCTGAGTGAACTCCGGGAGTTGATGATGGACAAGGAGGCCTGGTGTGCTGCGATTCATGGGGTCGCAAAGAGTCTGATACGACTGAGCGACTGAACTGAACCGATTAACACTTGAGTGTAAAATCCGGAAAGACAGTACTGATGCGCTTATTTACAAGGCAGGAATAAAGGCACAGACATAGAAAATGGGCTTCTGGAGGCAGCAGGGATAGGAGAGGGTGGGAGAACTTGAGAGTAGCCTTGAAATAAATACACTGACATGTATAAAATGAACCGCTGTGGAAAGTTGATGTATAACACAGGGAGATCACACAAGTGCTCTTGTGCAAACAATATATGTATTTAACACATTAATTTAAAATATTTGGAAGATTTCTGAATAAAACTGCATTGGTGAAACCACTTCTTTGCAGTGGAAATAAAAAATAAAACAAAAGAGGAGTCAGTATGTGTGTGTTCCTGACAGTGTTCTCTGCATTTCACAATTCTGGGAAGAAAAGAGTTTTACTACTGGGCAATTCTTCACAGCTTTCCTGTGAAGAATTTTTTTTCAGTAACCAATTCACTTAAACTGTATATTTCACTGTTGGATTTTTATCTCAGAATAGATGACTGAGTTGTGCAAAAATTTGATTTTTAGAAGTCCAATGCAGTCATAGACTGCATTTAACAATTGTCTCAGTGCAAAAGTTTTGAAGAAAATCCCAATGTCTTGGCTATTATTTACAAACTAAAAGAGAGTTGTGAAATCAAGGAAACAAAATAAAAATGCATCTCTCTCACCTTTAGCATCTTTGATATATGATTTTAGCCAGAGGATTCTCAACCACACAGTTGATATTAATTTGAGCATATGATAGGATAGCAACTGTCTTTTTAAATCCAAGAAAATAATTTTATACTGTATAGTGCAAAAATGAGAGTGGTCTATCGGTTCACAGTTTCATCCCTGGGGCAAATCCAGATTATTTTATACTGCATTGCCACCATATTGAAAAGAGGTTTCTTCTTCATGTTTTTCCTCTCTTTGGTCAAATGAAAAATGTCACTAGGATTTTTAAGGAATTATAATCAATGAAGAGGGCTTCCCTGATAGCTCAGTTGGTAAAGAATCCATCTGCAATGCAGAAGACCTCAATTCAATTTCTGGGTGGGGAAGATCCACTGGAGAAGGGAAAGGCTACTCACTCCAGTATTCTTGGGCTTCCCTTGTGGCTCAGCTGGTAAAGAATCTGCCTGCAATGCGGGAGACCTGGGTTCAGTCCCTGGGTTGGGAAGATCCCCTGGAGAAGGGAAAGGCTACCCACTCCAATGTTCTGGCCTGGAGAATTCCAGGGACTGTAAAGTCCATGGTGTCACAAGAATTAATCATTTAAGAATGTAGGGTGGGTTTGTTAGATCATGGTGTTTACCACAGCTGGTACTTTATACATGAAATGATTTATACTTGTCCACTAAATGCCTGCGTAGTCCAGGAAATTTGCTAAGTACCATTGCAACATGGTAGCAAAGAGGAAAATCCCAACATAATATGTGTGTGTGCAATATGTGTACAAGTATATGTATATTTTCTACCTTAGCTAGAAATTTAGGGGAAAATTCATGCTAAATTTTCTGGTATTGTCTGTAATTAAAACTATGGGTCACAGAGAGCATCTGAACCATTTTTTAAAGTAATAGAGGTTAATTACTTTACAATATATTAAAATAAATAAATTTATATTCAAACTACAAAAAAAATAAATAAATAAAAGTAAAGTAATGGAGAGGATACTTCAAGCTCTCCATTCTGTTAGCCCTGCAGAGAGTGATGAGTTTCACTTCCTCCAGCCACGCTTTACGAACGAAAATATCTAGAGAAGTGAGTTCATGTTGCATCTCTTCAGACTGTGCTTTGGAATAAACTAAGGGAGTCAAAGCCAGTGGCCGAGAATAAAGGCAGCACTTGGGTCCAGAATGGAAGGCCGACTGAGACTCAGCATCATTTAGCTCCCGGGCGCCCTGTGTTAGGGGCACAGTGCTAGTGGAGCCTTGGCTCAGCTCAGGATGAGCAGACAAGCACATTCAAACGTAGACGTGCATCCTATAAGCACAGATATAGCTCATCTCTCCTGACTCAGAGAAAATTTCAGCAATAACAAAGTGAGCTAAAATTACCATGACAAAGAAAAAACACACAGCTATAGTTTTGACCAGGAAATTCCCCTCTTCTCTCAGTCCTTTCCGATAATTCTAGGATGAGCTGATAGGTCTCGAGGCTGATTCACGCTTCCGCCTCACTGCTCACCTTCTACTAGGCTCATCTCAGCTAAAGCCAGGCAATGTGTGAGCACTGCTCCCTGGCCCGCCTGAATCACCTCACTCCCTTTGAGCCACAGGTACATACCTGATCTCTCAAGAAGAAGTAGCCTCTACCCATTTGGGTAAGATTTCATTTCACATACCAAACAACAGAAATGAGGCTCAAGCATTTGATCACCTTCATGTTATCAAAGGTGACAACATAACCCTGGTTACCTAAATTGATACTAATGTTATAAGGATATTTGATAGAGCTTTCTACATCCCAAGCATCTTGGTAAGTATCTTACATTTAATTCACTGAAAATCATTACAACCAACATATGAAATATCATTATTATTGTATCTAGTTTAATAGATAAAGAAATTGTGGCATTATAAGGATTAGCAGATCGATTACAGTACCATGGCTAGTCAGGGAAGGAACCAAAATACCAACTCAGAAATATGAAGCCAGAAACCAGACTCTTAACTAATGGGGTATCTGCTTAAGAAATAGTCTAAAACTGTCCATTGATCTTAGAGTTTCATTAAATAGTACTCTGGGTATGCAATGCTTTATTCAACGTGAAATGTGTGAAGTGAAGTGAAAGTCGTCATTCAGTCCTGTCTTCTCTTTGTGACCCCATGGACTGCACTATAGCCCCCCATGCTCCTCTGCCCATGGGGTTCTCCAGGCAAGAATACTGGAGTGGGGTGCCATGTCCAGTGGATCTTCCCAAGGTAGGAATCAAACCCAGGTCTCCCACATTGCAGTTGGATTCTTTACAGTCTAAGCCTCCAGGGAAGCACAATAAGTCTATTAAAACTATAAACTTCTCCAAAAAAAAAAGGAAGAAATATACACAATTAATACAAATAAAATTTTATAAATATATATAATTTTAATAAATGTTACAGTGTATTTCATAAAATTCATCTTTTTCCTCAAAACATAATTAAAATAGAACTAAAAATATATGTCTTTTATTTCTGCAGTTCTTATTTACTTCATGGAGAAACTCAGGGTATTCTTTTTAAAAAAAGAATTAGAAGAGAGCAGGATTCTATCACCATTACTGTTGGGAAAAGTCATTTTAGCTGACATTACTATTTGTAAAAACATTTCAACTATTATATTTCTCTGTCTCTAAAATAAAAAAAATACAAATATTTCAAACTTGCTAACCAAGCTGATTGCAAAACTGGCCTGCTAACCACAAAATTTTCCAGAAAGCTACCCAGCCAGCTATATTCTCTCCTCTTAATTTAACCAGGAAATAGTTTCTATTGCAAATTGTAACACTCCACTGACACACGTGATACAGTACAGTTGCTTCTTCAATTATATAAAAAGCTATGCTCCATGGACCCCAGGCTGTGCGTGCTGCGCTGAGGTTTAATGTGATATACAGACACTTTCCTGAAGTGTCAAAGCAATGGAGCCTTTGCTTACAAACTACCTTCCAGTGTGAACTGGTCACTTCCTGTTCTACTGAAATATAATTTTATTTCTTCCCCAGGTTTGATTCTTTTCACCACAGCTTCCAGGAGGAATACATACTTTAAAACATTGATATTATTTAAGACATAATATAAATCAACTAAAAGTAACTCTACATTAGAGAAGTATGCAGAAGTAATCAAACCCCTTGGCATAATATAAACAATTTGAGACTCAACTGTCATGATATTTATGAAACAAAATATGAATGCCCTTAGAGAATTAGCATGATTATATTTAAACTGATCGATTTGTCCCAAAATTATTATATATAATATTTTCATAAGAAATTTGGAAGCTTTCACCATTTTCTTAACCAGTATAGCAGTAAACTTTTGTTTTATGGGTAGTTTATCTGTGAAATTTTACTGAATTCATTGCTTTTATATAATGTGGGGAATGTTAAGAGAAAAGGGAAAGATTTTTAACAACTTCTCACCTTCTCTTAAGTCTTTATATATTTAGATTCAGTAAATGTTTCTGTGTCAAATTAAGAATTTATATTTTCTCCATGTATCAGTGGTTTTATCCAGTATTCCCAATATGCCAGAGTTGAATACAGTACATGTAATTCTTTTATGACAGCTGGCATTGATATTTATTTTCATTCTTCTCATTGTTTTTTGTGTTTTTCTTTCCATTTTTAAATGGAGTACTAGTACTTTATTGGAGAAGGCAATGGCAACCCACTCCAGAGTTCTTGCCTGGAGAATCCCAGGGACGGGGGAGCCTGGTGGGCTGCCATCTATGGGGTCCCACAGAGTCAGACACGACTGAAGCGACTTAGCAGCAGCAGCAGCAGCAGCAGTACTTTATTTTTTGGTACTTTATTTATTTTACTGATTTTCTGTTAAGTCGGGTCATTATTATCACTACTTTGGCTGTGCTGTGTGGCCCAGTTTGTAGTGAGTGCAGAGCATCCTGCTGCTGCTCCTGCTTAGGGGCTCAGTTGGGTCCGACTGTGTGACCTTATAGACGGCAGCCCTCCAGGCTCCTCTGTCCGTGGTATTCTCTAGGCAAGAATACTGGAGCGGGTTGCCATGTCCTCCTCCAAGGGATCTTCCTGGCCCAGGGACTGAACCCAGGTCTCTTTCATTGCAGCCAGATTCTTTACAGCAGAGCATTCTACATAAACATAAATCACCTGTTTGCTTACAGCTTTTTTTTTTTTTTATTGAATACAAATTGCTTGAGGTCTTGAAGTAAATTTTTGAGAATCTCTTAAAGTAGGTACATAATATTAAAATTGTTTCATAGATGGCCTTTAATTAAATGTTTTAATGTTTCCTTTTGGTTCAATCATATTTCCTCTGCCTCTTCCTTCTGAGCTTGAAAAGTTTTTCCAATGGACAGAAAAATTTTCACCTCTGAAAAAAGCCAGTGGTGTGTCTGCTTGGGTAATAGTATCTTACCTGTGGTCTCTCCATCAAACTAATCTTATAGGTATTCTTAGATAAATTTCCTAATTTTTTCTTGGCATGTATAAATTTCCTTCTATTTCTCATCTTCTTCCTTCTCTTTCCTGTTTGTAGTGATCCAAACACAACTTGGGAAAGTAGAAAAATCCCCTATCAAAATTGGTAAACTTGTAATTTGCTCTGTAAAAATGTTCCAATGTAAATCCAGTTTGAAGTTTATAAAAAATTAAGTTTTTCTTTGGTTAATACATTTATTTAAAAGCGGATTTTTTGCGACATCATAATTTTGTTTGCATATTCTTTATATATTGTTTTTATTAGCATATGCTATTTTCTGCAGGTAAGACTATCAGATGGCTAGTCTGATTATACTCACTGAATAGTTAGGTCAGCTCCTGAGAATTATCACCAGTAAACAGTTAGTTGATTATTTTCCCCTCACATCTTCAAAAACAAAACCAGTTGAGTTGCTATCCATAGTTGTTTCATTCTCAGATACACGTAAAAATGGCAATGTCTGCTCAACCTGATGACCCTACAGCAGTATGCATATCATATTCTGCTTTGTCCGAGGGGGTTTTGGCACAAAAAGCAACTGCAAATGCAAATATTTATTAGTAGCATTCTCCCTGTGCCCCTATCAAATAACATGAGTGTAGTTATTAGAAAGATATGTGAACATGGCAAATTGTAAGTATATACTTAAAGGTACTATTAATGCTCATTTGAGC
>SJYF01000525.1:698293-709802 GCA_006410515.1 Procapra przewalskii | reverse complement strand
TCCTGCAATTTCAGCAGTGAAATATATCTTTTATCACCTAGCTGCTTATGTTTTAAGAAGCTAATAATGATAGCAATTGTAACAGCAGCAATAATATTAGTGATTAGATGCCATTTATCAAGTGCTCATTACATCACTTGGTAAGTATATTGTGTCTATAACCGGATTGGATCCCCCACAAAGCCATCATGGAAATGAAAAATAGGTTTCTCCATTTTGCAGTTAAGGATATGTATTTTCTTGTCTTCCACGTTAAAAGTTACGAGAGAGTGTGTGTGTGCATGCTCAGTTGCTTCAGTCCTGTCCAACTCGGCAAACCCGTGGACTTTAGCCTGCCAGGCTCCTCTGTCTGTGAAATTTTCCAGGCAAGAATACTGGACTGGGTTACCATTTCCTCCTCCAGGGGATCTTCCAGACCCAGGGATCAAATCCACATCTCCTGTGCCTCCTGCATTGCAGGTAGATTTCTTTACCACTGAGCCAGCGGGGAAGCCCCAAGGATGTTGAGGTACAAATAGATTAAATAATTTTGTTAAAGTCTCACAACTACAGTTTGGACAAGCTCCATCCTGGACCCACAGCTTCACTCCAGTTGCCACCCAGGGGAGAGCACCAGAGGTTTTCAGATCCCCACCGTCAGGCTGGGGGCTACACAATTTGTGGGCTCAAGGCAAGTGGAAAATAAGGAGGCTTTTGTTCAAAATGTGCTGAGGATTTCAAGACGGTGACAACAGAACATTAGAATGAGCACGGGGCCTTCTAAGCCGGGGGCTCCATGGCCCCAGGTCACACATCCACGGAGACGGAACTGCTAGGGCTATGCAGGAAGACGTCTCTCTCAGTGGCTTTAAAGCCACTGCGTTGCCTGTTTATGTGTGTGATACCCAGAAAACCAACATTCCAGCGCCATTACCAGCCCCTATACTGATTTCTTTTACCTTCTAGTCTATTAAACATTTTATGTTTTCTTTTTTTTTTTTAACTTTTGCTGCTATTCAGCAGAATTGTTTGAAGTATTTTACCACTAATGCTGATATTGGATTCTAATTGAGGAGTTTTTTCATTTTCACCTCTAAGTCGTTTTATCAGACTTCCACAAATGGGTGTTGGGTTATTAGGTATTTTTTTAAAATTCAAGACCTATTCAAATAATCATATAGTTATTGCATGTTTGACACATGGATATGATACAATGTATTAATGGCTTTAGTAATATTAAGCTACCTTTGTATTCCATGTTTTAGGAAATGCTATTAACTTTTGATGTGTTTTGCTGTTGTAGGGAGCAAGGCTGCCAAAGTACCTTTTCCCTTTCTTTTCTCTTCTTTCAGGAAAATGGAACAAGCCTGCAAAATAAAGCAGTCATTTCTGCCTCCTCATCCCCTCTTCCACTCAACTCAACAGTTCTTCCTCGTTCACAGTTTTGGTTAAAGAAAATACCTTTACAGGTATTGATAAAAAAAAAAAAGTCATCAAAGAATCAGGGCAGAATGAATCCATGGGTGATGCAGGAGAAGGGTATTGAACAGGAATAAGGGACTGGCTAGACCATGGATGGGGGCAAAGGGAAGCGAAGGTGGATGGTTTCTTTCAGGGATTACAGACCTGCTTCGGCACAAGGATCGTGGAAGGGATACAGTCAGGGGAGGTTGCTCAGTAAGTACTGGGATTCTGTGGACCATGGTGGGGTGTTCTGATCTCAGGTTATGTGTGGCTGAGGGTATGTCTTAGCTACATGAAGCATCAGCATTTAGAAGATGCTCAGGGCTACTGTGCTATAAAACAGAAAGTGCAGGAGAAAATAATGAAGATCACTGAACTGGGACGACGGCGACCGTTCCTTCCTTCTCTCAGAAGTCGTCATTGCTGGGCTATGTGTGTGACACCTGGAGACAGTTGTGTGTGTGCGGCAAGGGTCAGGGGGATAGAATGACTCAGTGGAACACGAAGCCAGCCTTCATTTCACTCAGAAAAATAAAGAAATGAGATAATTCTCACTCCTGGATATTGAATGGCAAATTCACATCTGTTTTGCCAGCATATAATCTTCCTGTATTATTAACTTAACATCTTTTGAATGTTGCTTGCTAGTCTTTTATTCAGGATTTCTGCATCATAACCCACAGAGAATGGAGACTTACAAATCTGTGTTTGAAAGATAATATATGCAAGTGTATGTGTTTCTGTGTTTCTGCTATCTGTTCAAGTTTCTATAAGGACTATACTAACTTCATTTAAGAACCTGGCTTATTTACAAAAACTTTCTAAGGCTTTTGCAAATATTTAAATTATATGAAAATTATTTATTCTATGAACATTTCAGAGAACCAAGCTGCAAATTCATCTAAGCCTGCATCATTTATTTTTCTTGTTTTTTTTCTTTCTTTCCATTTTGCTTTGACAAGCTGTTTCTTTCTCATATGTGTTATCATGGTTATTGTTCTAAAGAGATTTAGTATTCATTTATTTATTTACTTACTAATTGCATTTCTAGAACAATGCTTATTTTGGTGACTATGTCAGTTTGGTAACTTACAAGACTAAAATATAGAAGTTGTTTGTTGTAAAGACTCTTTGTATTCAAATTTCAGCTCTGTCATTTTCCAGCTGTGTGACTTCAGGCAAGTTTACCTCAGTTTCCTAACTTATACAAATTTTGTAACTGGAAAAATTATGACATCTACTGCACAGGGGTTTTAATAGGACTAAATATTTTAAATATGTGGAGCGTTTATCATCAGTGCCAGTCACAGGTCACGAGGACCAAAAAGAAGACAAGCATGTTTTTATCTTCTAGTCCAGTTTTTACTCTATACTAAGAGCTGGGCTCCAAATGAAATCCATATCCTGTTCTCTTCTGGCTTCCAACTGAGTTCCCCCAAGCCCTAGACAAACAAGCTAGAGAGTTATGCTTTGAGTGTGGTATTTTTTAAAGTAAATTAGAAAAAAAATACAGTGAGGTATTTTTGTAATTATGCCAAATTAACTCAGTAATTGTCTCACTAAATCACACTAATGATAAAAAGAATTGGGACAGATTTTTCAAGGTTATATGATAATAAATGCCTTTAACAAAAAACTAAGATAGCAAAAGACATAGTTTAATTCGCAGATATATTCAAACATGTTTGGCGTTTCTTTTGAGGTGCAAAATATTATATGAAGCCTATAGAAATGCTTTCAGAAATATTTCCCATGTGTCAAATTTTAGTATGTATAATGCAACATTCAGGACTGAGGATAACGTTACTCAGCTAACTCTCCCTAAAAATCCTTCAAAATAAATATTCTGTCCTCATTTAAAATATTAACTCATACATTTAAATGTTTGAACTAGGAAATATAGTCAGGCATGCCTGCTCAGTCATTTAGTCATGTTTCTCTTGTGACCTCATGGACTATGGCCCAACAGGATTTTCTGTCCATGGGGTTATCCTGGCAAGAACACTGGAGTGGGTTGCGAGTTCCTCTTCCAGGGGATCTTCCTGATGCAGGGGTCAAAACCTTGTCTTTTGCATCTGCTTCATTGGCAGGAGGATTCTTTGTCACTGTGCCACCTGGGAAGCTCCAGGACATCAGTCAGGTAAACCTAAATCTGAATCTAACTATTTTTGTATAGTTTTTCACTTAGTAACTTTGTTAGTTATTGAAGACAGACACACCCAGACAAATAAAGCGTCTTTTCTGCTGGTAGAGGAAAATATTTAAAAGAATATGATAATGATGTTCATTTTTTTTTAGAATATGTGTATACACAAATATTTTCTCCATGGAGAAATCAGGAAAGGCTTTGGAGTGAAGTACATATTAGGTCCAAGGACGGAAAAGGTGATGAGGTGAGCAAAAGCCTCTGGGGGTGGAGAGGGGGAGGGAAAAGAATGGGTTTATAGGTGAGAGGAACAGGAACAGTGGAGACATGGAAATGTAGCATCCACGAAGCCTCCCGAGTGTACTTCTGCTCGAATAGGACTGAGTCTCCTGTAACTCTTTTCTGAAGAACAGCTCTGCAGACAGAACAGGACAGCTTCAATTTCATAACATAGCTCATCTCCTTGGTGGTGGGTGGTCGCTAAGTCGTGTCCATCCCTTTGTGATCCCGTGGACTGTGGCCCACAGGGCTCTTTTGTCCATGGGAAATGCAGGCAAGAATACTGGAGTGGGTGGCCATTTCCTTCTCCAGAGGGTCTTCCCAACCCAGAGATCAGACCCACGTCTCCTGCAACCCCTGCCTTGCAGGTGGATTCTTTACCAACTGGGCCGCCAGCAAGGCCCTGGCTAATCCCTTTGTGTTTTCTTAGAAAGAAAAACAGAGATACTGTAAGAGCCCCGCTCTTCAGCTGCTTCTCGTATTGCTCACCCTACACTCCCTTGGGAAAGCGTTCCCACAAAGCTGTTGTTTTCTCACAATGATGGAAATAGCAGTGCTCACTTAGGAATGAATTGCAACATTACGAGCAATTAGAATCAGCAGACGCTTCTAGCGAACCGACCTCAAATTAATGTACATGCCCTGTGCTCTGCACATTATAGGGTTTCCAGAAGCAACATGCATTTACATGGACCTTTCCAATTCATAAAGCTGTGTGTGTGCTTTACTATTACTCTATTCAGGTCCTAGAGGAGAAACCAGAAGATGAAGCTGGGAATTGGATATTTCCTCCCAGGTGATCCTGTTATCTCCACATAGAAAGGAATTCCCTGAACATTCTAAGGGTTCAGAATCAGAGATCATCAGGATAGATTTTGCATGTATTTAAGGAACGGTATAAATGAGTTCAGAAAGACAGCATTCTGACAACTGTCTACACTGTGGCGACTGCCCCATTGTGTCTTTATCCCTCTTAGCATCATAATTTGGATCGTCTGGAAGATAAACCTGACCTGCCTACCTGAGTGTGTGCAGGCGCTTCTGAGTGCCTCATCTGCTTCAGCTCTCCACTCTGGAAGTGGTTTTGGTCTTAACGAAACCATCGTCTCATCTTCTGCTTTCTTCTCTTAGTGTGCACAAGCACCTCGATCAAACGTATTTCACTGACTTTGTTCATGAACATGCCCTCTGCTCTACTGCCAGGTGCTGGCACCACAAATGGAGAAGGAAATGGCAGCCCACTCCAGTGTTCTTGCCTGGAGAATCCCAGGGACGGGGGAGCCTGGTGGGCTGCCATCTATGGGGTCACACAGAGTCAGACACGACTGAAGCGACTTAGCAGCAGCAGCAGCAGCAGCAGCAGCAGCAGGCACCACAAAAAAGTCCAGGTAATGGAACTTGTCCCCCAGGAACTCACCCCAGCAGAAAAGCCATGCGTTTATCTAGTCAGCAACTATTTCTTAATCTTCTCTGTGAGATTAACTGCATACCAGAGATGCAAGAGAAGTATTTACAACAGTCTCATGAAATTACCCCAACTTCCACTTGATCCCTGTCTCTTTAAATATTATAATCTTAATGATTGCTTTGCAATTGTCCCCTTCTCTCAGAACCTTTCTAATCAAATAATGTTTATAAAATATTTGTCATTTTTGTTAGCGTTTAGAAGCATTCATCTTTCTCCCCTTGAGAATTATTACATAAAGCTGTTCTTTATCTTTCTGGATTTATGCTCCTTAAAGTCCAGTTAGACAATATTAACTTTGTAATTTTTTTTTACCTTTGTAATTTTTATGATCCTTATTTTGAAACTTTGTTTACACTACATTTGATGGTCTACTTACTCAAAGGAGGATTTGTGGTTGGTATAGCTCAGTATTTTAAGCTGACATAATTGAGAAACTGATTAAGATGTTTTAAACAAGTATTTGAAAGGTAGAGGTCGTCATATCCGATGAGGCTGAACTTGGGAAATTTCATTATCTAAAAGTTTCACTGAACTGCTTTCAGAAAGCTATTAAGCATAACATTGCTTTCCTGAACCACCATGCAGGTCAGCCACAATGCCATAAATTGGGAGAAAAAAGAATACAAGTTTTTCTTCTGTATACACAACTATGCATCTAGGTCAATCCATGTTGAACAGAAGGATCTAAAGAGTATTATATTAAACGGAATGTGGAATTCTCTAGTCCACTTTAAAATGTAGAACTTTGAGCCTGTTGCTGCTTATCGATTGCACTGAAAATCCCTAGTTTTTCTCCTAATGGCCTCTGGAAATGTTTTAAAATGAGAAGCAGATTTTGGTAATCCACATTGTGATAAAATTACTTTTGTCAGTGTCTTTCATTTAGTAATTATTAAATATACAAAGCCTAATTTGATAGATAAAAAATATTCCTTTCTAAGCCACCCTGATTGTCAACTGTCAGCCACTGATATAAAATGACTCATTGTGGGAACACAATTAGAATTTTAAAATACTAATGGAAGCATGCATAAATGGAATTCAAGGGGTTTTCAGATCCATTAAATACACCAAAGCTTGCTTATAATGTGCCTACACTCAATGCTTTTCTATACAATAACTGAGATAATTGGAAAATCCCGACCAATGGCCCAGAAAGTATTATTTCCTGCGTTTTGAATGTTTCTCTCTTCTTCATTCATTGCCTTTCAAAAGGCTGATATAAATTAATCTATTTCCAACCATTTCATGGCTTTCTGTACAGGGAAAAAAATATGTTAACAGAATGAAGCTGGCAATACAATTTAGTCTGCTAGAAATGGAGAACAATAGGACAAAATCTACAATATATGGACCTTTTTACCTCTATCAACTTTAAGGCTAATGGCTTCTGTCTCAAATTGCTTCTGAAACCACAAAGGTGGAAAGTATTAGTGATCACTACCCCTCACATTCTGAAAAGAGGTGATGGATTTTTTCATGACTGACTTAAGAAAAAGGGGCAGAGCCCACCCTGTAGCTCTCAATTTTCATTAATGAACAGAGTTGGACACGACTGAAGTGACTTAGCAGCAGCAGCAGCTGCAAAAAAGAGAAAGTGATTCAGTCAAGTGACCATGTTAGTCATTCAGTCGTGTCTGACTCTCTATGACACTTTGTGACTCTTGGTGACTCTTTGGACTGTAGCCTGCCAGGATCCTCTGTCCATGGAATTCTCCAGGCAAGAATATGGGAGTGGGCAGCCCATCCCTGCTCCAGGAGACCTTCTCAACCCAGGGATGGAAGCTGGGTCTCCAGCATTGCAGGAAGATTCTTGACCTTCTGAGCCTCCAGAAGAGTCGACAAGGTTATGATCTATAAGCCTAAAGGTACACCTTCTTTCTCCCTTCTCTTTGAAGAGAGAATGAAGTGTCTTAAATTATTTAGGTTATCTATTTAAAGATATTTCTGTTATAGGTGTTTAGGAGAGAATGCTTACAAAAGGAGGGCACTAGAATAAAAAACAAAGCTAAGAGTTCTTTCCATGCAAAGGTTTTTTTTTTTTTTTTGGCAATTCTATTTTTATTTTTTTACTTTATTTTACTTTACAATACTGTATTGGTTTTGCCATACATCAACATGAATCCACCACGGGTGTACATAAGCTCCCAATCCTGAACCCCCCTCCCACCTCCCTCCCCATACCATCTCTCTAGGTCATCCCAGTGCACCAGCCCCAAGCATCCTGTATCCTGCATTGAACCTAGACTGGCGATTGTAGTATTAGACAAAGACATGATGGGTTAGTCAATCAACGAACCTTCAACAACACTTCTTTCCAATCACGTGTATACAAAGTTGATCCATGGAGTGAAATACAGTATTGTCATCAATAGTAAAACATTAAGCATACTGAGTGATTGCATCCTTACTAAACAGAAATAAAAACATATTTCTTAAGATTTAGTCAAGAGATTAAGCTGCTTATATTAACTTGCTAGCTATTGCCACCAAATGACCTAGTCTGAGTTTTTCTACTAGTAAAAAGCTTAATTTCTTTTCATACCTGAATAAGTAATGAAGTAAACATGGACAGTAAATCAGAATCATTTTATCCATTGAAGAACTTGAAACAGTTACTTTAAATTGCTTTTTTCTCCTCACCCACTGTCTTCTTTCCCTCCTCCCTCCCTCCTTTCTTTCCCTCTCTTTCCCTCTTTCTCTCTCTTTCCTTTCACGTTATTGATATCTCTGTAATCATTAGTAAATATTTTATCAAAAAGTACCACTTGTGACTATTTTTCCTCCTTGAACTTCCCTTTCCCCTGACCCTCTTCAAACTTGACTATGTGATTTTTGGTTGGATTCGTAGGGTTTGGGTGGATCAGAGTTGACAACCATCCTTTGAATTCTTTCTTACATGAGTAAATGGGAGATTTTAAAACTCTCTCCTCCTTTTGCTCACGAGGAAACTGAACAACCTCATTAGACCCTTCAGTTAGTGTCCAAAAATAAATAAAAACTTTTCATTCTTATATATATATCTCTCTCCCCTGCCCCGCGCCGAGGCATCAGAGGTATAGTTAGTGCATTATCAAAGAAAAACATGAACATTGATAAATGTGGAAAAGCTACAGATTTATCTTGGGAATTATTTCCTGGAAATGGGATGCTGAAGTATCCATTTTGGAATACTGATCTTTTATTCATCACAGAAGATTCAAAATCAGCAAGCAAAGCAGTGCAGTATCTGTCCAGCCTTCTTTATGAATGTAAGCATATAAAGTGGGAGAAGAGCAGTCTTTGGACATGAGCTCGCTGGAATTGAATCCTGGGTCTACACCTGTCCTTCACTGGCTGTGTAAGTGATCTTCCATTTCCTTATCCATCAACTGTGCATAATATCTAACAATATCTTAACTGTTTTTGAACTAAATGAACATACTCCTGAATGCATGTAAATTTCCTGGAACAGCATTTGGCACAGTGTGGATGCTCAGGATTGTGGTGATGATATTAATATCAAGAGCAGCGATACTGACAGTGGCAAACATAAAGTAGAAAGAGTAGGATAGGATAAATGACATATCCCGAGACATCCTGACACTGGAAACAACATCTCTCATGAGGCATGATAGCTTCCCTTTCCCATTAGCTCTACATAGCGAGCTACGATCCTCCGTAGTCACTACTATACCAGGAACTGCACCTTCAAGACTACGTAGCTCACAGTCAGAGTTCAGGGTCAGAATTTAGTCATAGTTAATAACATGGAGATGTAGTCAATGGCCGGTGACTCAGCAACTTTCCAAAATCTGTTGTTTAGCTCCTCTTCACTTTCTGCCATAAGGGTGGTGCCATCTGCATATCTGAGGTTATTGATATTTCTCCTGGCAATCTTGATTCCAGCTTGTGCTTCATCCAGCCCAGTGTTTCTCATGATGTACTCTGCATATAAGTTAAATAAGCAGGGTGACAATATACAGCCTTGACGTACTCCTTGTCCTATTTGGAACCAGTCTGTTGTTCCGTGTCCAGTTCTAACTGTTGCTTCCTGACCTGCACACAGGTTTCTCAAGAGGCAGATCAGGTGGTCTGGTATTCCCATCTCTTTCAGAATTTTCCACAGTTTATTGTGATCCACACAGTCAAAGGTTTTGGCATACTCAATAAAGCAAAAATAGATATTTTTTTCTGGAACTCTCTTGCTTTTTCCATGAGCCAGCGGATGTTGGCAATTGATCTCTGGTTCCTTTGCCTTTTCTAAAACCAGCTTGAGCATCTGGAAGTTCATGGTTCACATATTGCTGAAGCCTGGCTTGGAGAATTTTAAACATTACTTAATGGACAAAAAGAGAAATGTGGTGTGTGCATTTCTTGGTAATGAATGTGACCTGCTCAGTTCTCTGAGAGTATCCTTAACCTAACGAGAAACAAAGACTCATACTAGCTCAACTAACAAAGATTAAATGTGAATAAAAATATTAACAGAAGCAAGGGGAAAGTAACAAATAATGTTAAAGGGAGTCCCCACAAGTTTATCGGCTGATTTTTCACCAGAAATTCCGCAGTCCAGGAGGGACTGGGATGATATATTCAAAGTGATACAAGGGGAAAATCAACAATCAAGAATACTCTACCCAGCAAGGCTCTAATTCAGATTCAAGGGAGAATGTAAAAGCTTTACAGAGAAGCAAATGCTAAGAATTCAGCACTATCAAACCAGTTTTACAATAAATGCTAAAGGAACTTCTCTAGGCAAAGGAAGGAAAAAAAGTGATGCTTGTCACCTGGAAGTGCTAAGGCATTCACTATCATTCTGAAGGTGTGTGTGTGTGTGTGTGTGTGTGTGTGAAAAGGGATTTAGATTTAAGAAGTTGCACATTGATTTATACAAACCCCATTATGAAGAGAAGAACCATCTTGGCATCCTATTTACATGACTATGGGTTTTTCATGACATGGGTTTTTAATGGTGGTAACAGAAACTGTCTTGTCTCAAATTTTTTCCTGATAGTCACTCTTCCATTTAATTTTCTACTCATTCATTGCTTTTAAATGCTTTGATTACACACATTTTAGACATTTATACGTGCTAGGCACTCTTCTAGTGGATGCTATTTTGGAAATGAATGAAATAGACTTTGCAGATGAGTTCCTAGCTTTTGTATTCTTGTAAGAATAACCAAATGATAAATAAAAGAAACAGATAATATCAGGGAGTGACCAATGGTATGAAGAAATATAAAGAGGGCGAGCAAGTAGATCTCACCAAGAAGGGGAGATCTATGTTGAGCACTTTAATTGAGTGGTCTCTCTGAGATGTTATTTCATGATAATGCCTAAATAGGTGTTATTGCAACTGTTTGAAACTATTTTACTCCTGGTAACAATGTACATCTCATTTGATTCTTGCTGCAATCCAGCGATGTTAAAGGGCCAAACCCATTATGTAATCTTAATGTTAAGGAGACCAAGACTTTGAAGCCTCATAAATTAAATCACTTCCATTCAACGACTGTTTACACTTTGGTTACTGTGTGTAGGTGATCAGGATACAGTCAAAATAACTAGTTAAGTTCTCCCTCTTTTGTGAAGCTCGTTGTCCAACAAAAAGGAGAAAGAGAGAGAGACACACACAGAAATGACTCTGAGCGTATGATGTCCTTATGGAGTCATGTACACAGCGCCACGAGGACCCGGACGAAAGGAGAGTCACATTCCCTGAGGGTCAAAGAAGGACAAGCGCGTGCATGCCGCGGGGAGGCCGCGGACACCTGCGCGGGGCGGAGAAGCCAGCAAAGCGCTAAGAGCCTCTTCGTCAGCAGACCTCGCCGCGCGCTCACCAGCTCCGCTCAGCATCCCTGTAGGCAGGAATTACCGTCCCCATCCTACAGACTGGGAAATGGCACCCGAGGAGAGCTAATGAGCTCACTGAAGGCAGCAGACGTGGGGGAAGCAGATTTTGGGTTTTCTTGGCTCCTTCCGCTGCTCTGCCTGTCTCCCGGCTGCGACCCTTCCCAGAGCGTCCGGAGGGCAGGGAGTGGGGAGGGGTGGGCTTCGACCAGGCCAGCGCTGCGCACACTGCCTGCTCGGAACTCCCGAGCCTTTGACTGATCAACGCCTCAGTTCCTCAAGAGCAGTTACGTTTTCCAAATAAAAAGAGAGAGAGAAAACACGAATCTTGAGGGCTT
>SJYF01000525.1:681890-697700 GCA_006410515.1 Procapra przewalskii | reverse complement strand
TAATAATGTATATTAGCAGACACTATTTCTTGAGGCAAGGTATTAACAGGCCTAAAAACGCAAGTTCTACAATATAAATATTTGTATTTAAACAGGGGTTTAATCACTCATAATCTTCTTGAACTTGCAAAGTGCAAATT
This sequence comes from Procapra przewalskii, assembly GCA_006410515.1. NCBI lineage: Eukaryota > Metazoa > Chordata > Mammalia > Artiodactyla > Bovidae > Procapra > Procapra przewalskii. Next base: position 697,560 of record SJYF01000525.1, on the reverse strand, counting down.
TTTGGAAAGTCAGAGTTTAGTGGTTAAAAAAAAACTTCAAATTCGTACAGATTTATTATTCTGGTTCTGACTGCTACTCGATAACAGTGTATATCTGGGCAAGTTATATTCCTTTCCTGTACCCTAATTTTTTCAACGATACGTAGAGTACGTATTGCATAGTTTGTTGAATGAAACACATGTTAAATACTATGAATATTTTGAGGCACATAATCACCATTAAATAAATCTCTGCTAGGAGAATATATATAAAGCTTCCCCACTGGCTCAATGGTAAAGAATATGCCTGCAATGGAGGAGAATTACAAGAGATCCTGGGTCAGGAAGATCCCCTGGAAGAGGAAATGGCCTCCCACTCCAGTATGCTTGTCTGGGAAATTCTATGGACAGAGGAGCCTGGCAGGCTACATTCCATGGGGTTGCAAAAGAGTTAGACACAGCTGAGCAGCTAAATAAAAGCAAAAGGACAATATATAGACACCTCTCTCTCTCTCTCTCTCTCTCTTTTTTAATAAGTGAGCTTAAAAAAAAAAAAACTTCTGTGTTAATGAGGAGGAAAAGTAACTTGGGGAAATACAAATCCAAATCTTATTCTTTAAACAAAAAACACAACCTGTTATTAGAATTATACCTAAACTCATATTAAATTCATATTTCAAATGTTTTCAAAAAGAGAAGAAAAAGAAGCAAAAAAAATGGAGGTAGGCAGGCAGATAAGGAGGGAAGAGAGAGAAGGAAAGGGAGGGAGGAAGTAAGGAAAGAAGGGAGAAAACTGAAGATCAGGATCTGGTCAGAAACATTCTTACCACTGTAACAGGTCTGAGCATATCATTCCAGATGTTTGATTATTAAAAAAATCTACTTTAAAAATATTAACTTATAGCTTCCCCATATGCATTCGGTATGGTGCACTTAAGACATAAACACATTCAAGACCAGGGATGATGTGAGAATACTGAGAAAAACAGTAGCCTTCTCATAAAATTTCACGCCCTTAAAATTTCATGATTCTTCCCATTTGTGGATGTTGCTGTTTCCAACAAAATATTTCTGATGGTTCTATTGCTCAAATGGGTGATCAATCATATGTAACCTAACAAATACTACAGTACTGGACAAGCCAAAGTTGAATTAATTTTCTTTCCCACTGTTAATTCCCACTTACTTAAATGAGCTAAGTCTCGGCTAATGCCAGAAGGTATATGTCTAATTATATCACTTATATTGACTGGCCATATTTAATTTTAATAAATATGTTTTGCTAATCATAAATGTTGAAAGACAATAATTGTGAAATTTCTAAGTGGTTACAAAATTTCACTGAAAGATCAGTCTAATGTTGACCACTATGTAATGTAGAAATGCCAGACAAGTTTACCAAAACAAAGCTGTTCTTAGAAAAACATTAACTAGATGCAGAAAATCCACCTTGGATCTTATCAGAAATTTGTCTACATTCTCAGGAATGAAATGAGCAAACATACTGAGTAAATGTTGTATGCTGAGCTTGTAAATACGTTGTGGAGACAGAGAAGCAATCATCCCCTCGAGGTTAAGAAACCAGTGTCACTTGATGTTGGAGGCGAGAGAAGCTGACGTTGTCTTAGAAAGATTTCTCTTTTCCTATGAGCCGCAGGCGTCATGGTCTCATCACACTCATTTGAAATCAAGCTGCTTATACATACAAAGATAAATACGAGACTGAACGTATTTAGCAAATTAGATACGGATATTCAGGATCAAGGGCTGGATGGCACTGATATTTGTATCAGCTTTTCAGCACTTGCTTTCTGCCCAAGACAGGAGTGAGTATAACTCTGTGATAAGATATCAGTGTGTGCGTGTGAAGTGGCTTCAGTTGTTTCCAAATCTTTGTGACCACATGGACTGTAGCCCCCTAGGGTTCTCTGTCCTTGGGATTCTCCAGGAAAGAACACTGGCGTAGGTTGCCATGCCCTCCTCCAGGGGGTCTTCCCAACCCAGGGATTGAGCTCACGTCTACTACGTCTCCTGCATTGGCAGGTGGGTTGTTCACCACTAGTGCCACTATAGAAACCCAGATACTGATGTAAAAATATACAAATGTGATTTCCACATAGTTAGTAGTGGAAGAATTTGTAGGAGAAGTCATGATTAGAGCAACCATTAAAATTAGGAAGGACATCATTCCCAGGTCCTGTTAGTGGATGGTATGGGGAGGGAGATGGGAGGGGTTTCAGGATCGGGAGCACATGTACACCCGTGGCATATTCATGTTGATGTATGGCAAAACCAATACAATATTGTAAAGTAATTAGCCTCCAATTAAAATAAATAAATTTAAATTAAAAAAATAAATAAATAAAAACTAAAAAAAGAAAAAAAGGACCCTCTTGCCAATACAGAAGACTTAAGAGACGTGGGTTGGATCCCTGGATGGGAACGATCCCCTGGAGGAGGAAATGGCAGCCCACTCCAGTATTCTTGCCTGGAGAATCTCCAGGGACAGACAAGCCTGACAGGCTACAGTCCATGGGGTCGCAAAGAATCAGCCACGACCGAAGTGACTGAGCACAGAGGCGTGGATCAGGGTAGGCTGAGGTGTATTTTTGGAGTGCAAAACTAAAGGCACGGGTGAGTATCTGGGATAGAGAGCGTGAGAAGGCTGAAATGCGGGCCTGTGAAATGGGGCCGTGGCCTGTGGGACAAGGTGGAGAGAGACAGCGTGTGCAACAACTTGCCTCCTAATGTTCAGAGCGGAATTCCCGCAGTCAGCGGACTATATGGCTATTCAGTCCTGAGCAGTGTAGACAAATGAGTTGATATTTCTGTCAGCATATTCCTCTGTGCAAAAGCTGCTAACCTTCCTTGGCTATACTGAAGGTCTAATTAATTAAAATTCCCCCCAAAATCTTAACACATACTCAGCCTGTAGATTCGGGCACATGTTTTCCCTCTCAATCCCTCCCCCACTTTTCTGTCTAAAAAAAATAGGAAATTAGAGTACTCAGATGATTATTTTTAATCTTAAACACTAGCAAGACAAAATCTTTTCTCAGGTGGAGGAAGTCTAGTTTTTCTCCCTTGTCTTATAGTGTGTTCCCAACTATTTGGAAGAGTTATCATCATAAAGGGACTCCTATAGTCCTATCAACCATCAAGGTGCAGGAAAGTAGAGGGGGCAGGAGTTGGGAAACCAGTAGCCATGGGGTGGGAGTGAATGGTAAGTCTTTCCTATTCTAAATGTAAATATGGCAGCAAGGTTGGGCTGAAGAGCTCAACAGGAACCTGTGTTTCTCTACAAAGGATGGGATTTTCATGATGCATGCACGATTCTACTAAAGCCCTGCATTGATACAACTTTTTATTTTACTTTTCTCAGCTTCAGCCTAGACAAAGAGAAGATTCTCCCCAGCAAACAAGAGAAGTATTTCAGCAGTGAGGAACCAGTTCCCGCAACAAATCCTCTCATTCTTACTCCCTCACTTTCTCCCACTCTTAATAAAGAATTTTTTTTTTCCTAAGTTTGGATTGGAAAGTGAGATGCAGCTAACTTGTAAATACTTTCTAAATTGTGTGTATGCTCTTTTTTTTTTTCTTTTCTTGTAATGCATCTTAGCCCAGGATGCCTTCAGTCCCCGGGAGATACTTGGCAGGGTGTGCAGACACTTTGATCATTGTAACTGGGGAATTGATAGTGAGGTCTAGTGGGTAGAGGACTGGGATGCTTCAAGATCCCCTACTGTGCACAGGACAACCCAGGGAAGGAGAACTTATCTAACACTAACTGTCAGTGGCATTGAGGTCGAAAAAACTGAGTTAGAGTGAACAACCTCTCTAACAATCAAGACATTCAGAACCAGTGGAAGCACTAGAAAGCGCCCTGTCTGCCTCACATTCTTGGCTGAATGGTCCAGTTTCTTCACTTTAAAGGCTTTTCAAAAAAACTGTTGCAAGTGCTCACTGAGCAAATTGAGGCTTAAGGCAGTTCCTGAGCTAGGACTGACTTTGGCGGACTTCACAGGGCTGGGACTGAGTTTGTCTGTCACATTATCATTAGATTTGAAAGTCTAATGTGGTATTTGCATTCGGATGCTGTGTCAGCTGCAGAAATGGTGTCTGCATTACAGCGACTCACAATCCAAAGGCCACCGGGATGTCGCTCCTAGACACAGCAGTCCATTCGTAATAGACTGTGGGATTGAAGAGGTCCAACAGAAGCTAAAGATCTTACCTTGGCAGAATTGCTTCATGTGAGAGTTGTGCACTGCTGTTCAAACTGAAAATGGCCCGAGCAGCTTCTTCCTTTCTTTAAAAAGTGTGACAGGCTTCCTCCCCGCTCCATGCCATATTTTGATTTTTTGTCTGATGTGGTTCACCATTATTCCTATGCATGCATTTACTTCATAATGAGACTGCCACATCATAATATAAAACCCATGTAAACGATTCACAGTAAATAAAACACTTTACATAATAACAATAGAAAAGTGTCTTCCTCCATGGAGTGAGGAGAGGTTGGCTGATTGAGATGCTCCAGGATAAATTGCTACAGAGACATTCAAGCACATTGGCATAGGGGTTAGTGGAAGAAAGTGATCTATTTCCACTGTACATGCCTTGCTGAAAGCAGATTCCCTAAAACAGTGAGGAAGTGTTGAGAAGTGGGGAAGCTAAGTCCTTGATTTATTGAAAACATCTGTCTCCCAAAGACACAAATAGGGATATTTCAGTTCATTATGACTGTATAAAAGTGGTTTTAGGTAGGCTGGTTATGAATTTTGATATGTTAAAAAGTAGAATTTTATATACTTGCATGCATGCATGGGAAGTTGCTTCAGCTATGTCTGACTATTTGCCGCCCAGTGGACTGTAGCCCACCAGCTTCCTCTGTCCATGGGTTTCTCCAGGCAAGCATACCAGAGTGGGTTTCCATGCCCTCCTCCAGGGGATCTTCCTGACCCAGGGCCTGAACCCACGTCTCTTATGTCTTCTGCGTTGGCAGGTGGGTTCTTTACCAATAGCGCCACCTGGGGAACCCATATACAAACGTCAGCCTTGCTTCCGTCTGATGTACCTCATGCAGTTTCATGGCAGAGGCACGGCAGAGACAGCCTCTCAGGGTTCTTTTCTGCTCCCTTGCTCTTCATAAGAAAACATGCTCTTCTTAATGTTGAGATCTGAAAATGTCTCAAAGTAGAATCAAGGATCCTTTTTGGCCATGGTGAATCGAAAAGAAAGACCCAGGTTTTCCTGGGGGGGTGCAGGGGGCAGGAAGCAGGGAGGCAGCCAGCCTGAGGCAATGTTCTTTTCATTAACTGGGAGGCAAATAGACATTGTTCTTGAGAACTATGGCTTGCCTTTTGACATGGTGTTTTCATGTTTTACCCCCTCACAAGGGTTTCCTTTGTGGCTCAGCTGGTAAAGAATCTGCTTGCAGTGCGGGAGACCTGGGTTCCATCCCTGGGTTGGGAAGATACCCTGGAGAAGGGAAAGGCTACCCACTCCAGTATTCTGGCCTGGAGAATTCCATGAGCTGTATAGTCCTTGGGGTCGCAAAGGGTTGGACACGACTGAGTGACTCATTTCACCCCCTCACTGTAACCTTGAAAAGGACCAAGTGTGCTGGTGAACAAGCCTTCCTGCTCTACGGGTCCCATCCTGCCTTTGGGAAATGTTTAGCCATAGGTATGAAAAGCTGGTGATACAGAGAATCAGCCTCTAATCCATATTGTGTATTTTTGTTAATTTTAACAGATCCAGTGTTTGCCAAAAAAAAAAAAAGAGGGTAAATTCTGGACTCTTTTATAATAAGAACTTTTAAATTAAAAAAATAATATGTTTAGCAACAAATCTATGCCTAATTTTGTACTAAGTGGCATAGATTATACCAGGATTTCTCAAGTTCAGTAGTTGACTACTTCTTTGTTGAGGAGAGAGGGTGCGCTGCTATAGGGGGTCTTGTTGCAGGTCTTCAGAAGCATCACTGGTTTCCACCCACCAGATGCCAGTAGCTCCTCTTCCCATAATGCCAATCCAAAATTCTCAGTTACCCCGGTGAAACTGATGATGGTCATTTAGGACATGTTTTGAAAATGTGCTGTATTAAAGGTCAAGGGTGTGTGTGTGTGTGTGTGTGTGTGTGTGTGTGTATGTGTGTTACTCACTCAGTTGTGTCCAAATCTTTGCAATCCCGTGGACGGTAGCTGGCTAGGCTCCTCTGTCCATGGAATTCTCCAGGCAAGAATACCGGAATGGGTTACCATTTCTCCTTCTCCAGGGGATTTTCCCAACCCAGGGATTGAACTCTGGTTTCCACCATTGCAGGCAGCTTCTTTGCCATCCGAGCCACCAGGGAAGCCCATATTAAATGCTATTAAGATTAAAGGAATCAGTTGAATAGAAAAAAATGCTTTGATACCTATGTAGTGTCAGATCTGAGATGAAACAGATGGGGGGATATGCATTAAATTTTATAAAAATATATCGATGTTTACATGGAATACTCCTGGTATATAACATAGGAGCTTATTGCTGAAAAAGTTATAAACATGAATATTGCGGGCAAATCACACTCAATTTAGGTTCTAGGAAAACTAGAAAACTGTCTGAGCCACCAGGGAAGTCCTGTGATTTAAACTGTAGTTTATTCTCTACATTGCTTCTGTGGGAGAATTTTCATTAACTATTTGCATTTATTTAATAGGGTAGGAAGGCATATACCTAGATCTCTTGAACTATGTGTAACTCTTCAAACAGGAAAGAGTCTGTGTCTAACAGGAAAGAAGCTACATTAAATTTTGTGCAGGATTGGCTATTGCTGGGAAATGATCAAATTGTACTTCAAGATTTGCTCATCTCTTCATTAAATGGTCTTTTTGCCTTGACAATCTCCTTTTGTTCATAGTTATACTTTCACATACTCTGAATATTTGTCTTGTTGCCCTAAATCCACTAGAAATTAGTTTGCCCTATGCTGATCAATGCTGAAGAATTGAATAAATGACCAAATTTCCTTGATATGAAATATTGAAAAAAAGATATCTCCCTTCTAGAAGATTCTACGGTTGTTTGGTCTTTAAGCCATGTCCCACTCTTTTCAAACCCCATCAACTATACCCTGCCAGGCTCCTCTGTCCATGGGATTTCCCAGCCAAAAATACTGGAGTGGGTTGCCATTTCCTTCTCCAGGGGGTCTCTCTAACCCAAAGATCGAACCTGCATCTCTTGCACTGACAGGCGCATTCTCTACCACTGAGCCGCAGCGAAGCCTTTTTAGAGGACGTGTCCAGCTTAAGACTGCCAGCAGCGACTTCAGCCGCCCTCTTCTCTCTGCATTTCCTTTCAGTTTATTGAAACATCTCTCTACCCAGTCATCAAAGGACCTCACCCCCAGTTCATGGGATTGCAGTCTTATTTCTTCGTTATTTATTTACTTACTTTATTTGGCTGTGCCGAAGCTTAGTTGCCTCATGTGGGATCTAGGTGCCTGACCAGGGACTGAACCTGGGCGTCCTGCTTTGGCAGATCAGACTGTTAGCAACTGGACCCCAGGGAAGTCTTAGCCTTACTATTTCTTAAAGCTTCTGTCCCAACCATTGCCTGTGAAATTACTCATGGATCTTCTCACCGACTGCAACCCAAAATGCAGTTATAATAAAGCTAAACAAGTCTGACCTCTTATCTTTATCAAATTTAACCATTTCTAACCCAATCCATTCCAGTGTTCTTTCCTGGAGAATCCCAGGGACGGGGGAGCTTGGTGGGCGGCCGTCTATGGGGTCTCACAAAGTCGGACTTGACTGAAGCGACTTAGCAGCAGCAGCAGCAACAACAAGGCATTTCCTTGGGATTTTCCTTTACGAATATAGTGACTGTATTTTTCTGGTCTCTTTTGGTTTCCTCAGTTCTTTTGTCCTCATGGATTTCTTTAAACCAGCCATATTCTGTTTATCAACCTTTCTTTCCTAGAAAGGGGTTCTGTAAGATTATTTTTTTAAAGAATAACTCATCACAATAGCAATGTCCTGTTCATTTATATAGCATTCAGTTTTAAGCCTTGGTTATACTCTGTTTTATCGTGTTATTTACTGTTTTGGGTGTGAGTCTTTTCTTTTCAAAAAGATTGAGCTGTTCTTGATCGAGGGCTGTATCTTACACGTGTCCTTCATGGGGTCCTACACTCTGAACGGTTGTGTTTAGTGAATATCTAGTAAATTCAGTAAGCACAATCCCCAATTAGTTTACATAAACCTTTTCTTTAAGTGGGTCAGGTGCCAACAGTCACCGAATAGAGGAAGATTTTTCTTATCAGAAATTACTCCTAAATAATGTGAAATCACAACATTGAATCTATTTGTATAAGAATAATGTGAAATCACAGAATTGATTTGTATATTTGTAAAAGATCCTGGGCTTCCCCAGTGGCTTAGTCAATAAAGAGTCTTTCTGCAATGTGGGAGACTTGGGTTTGATCCCTTGGTTGGGAATATCCTCTGGAGAAGGAAATGTCAGCCCACTCCAGTATTCTTGCCTGGAGAATTACATGGATGAAGGAGCCTGGCAGGCTACAATCCATGGGGTCACGAAGAGTTGGACACAACTGAGCAGTTAACACTGTATATGACCCTGGATGCTTATAAATTATTTTGATTTTTATGGCATTAATGCTTTGCATTTCATATAGGATAGAGCTTCCCATCATCTTTAGTTTCTTAGCAGTTAACTTTGTGGTCCGGCTTGCGTCTCTCCTTCCTTTTTACTCAGTTATTTGTGTGCATTCATATGTGTTTGTGCAGATGAGAAAGAGATAAAAGCAGAGGATAATTCAACATCCAGGGGAGATTCCAGAAATATCTGGATTATAAAGAAGAGCCTGCAAAAATTTGTCTCATGCAGATCAGGTTCAGAATTAATGAGAAGATTTTCCATCTAGGATTTACTGGCTTTCAGAATCATGGGGGACTTTATTTTTCAGGCAATGAGTTATCAGACCAAGAATGATTATTAGATTTATTACAAATATTATTCTACACAAAAGTTAGGAATTGGAGGGGGACGTCATCCAGGGCTGGCCTTCTGCTGCCTGAAATGAGAGGGATGATGAAGAGCATGCTTAGCATTTCCTGCGGTGCGCTTATCGTCAATGCTTACTGAGCAGAGAGTGATAGGAGATTCTATCTCAGAGCTTCTCCTGCAAATGACTGCTCTGGAGTATTACTTTGGATCCTCAACATCTATTGGTGGCAACTTTCTAAAAAGGGAATATCAATTTAAGAAGCAGTGTGGTGTAGTTTAAAGACCCCAGGAGTAAGAGTCGTTCTTCGGCTCAGTGGTGAGATGCCTCATTGCCCTGGATCCGTCTCCTTTACCGGCATCCTGGGATAGTCCTAATATAGGGCCTGTCACTACCACCCTCTTCTAGAATAATCAAGGATAAAGTCTCTGGCTGTGCAAGGAAATTATGCATTTACTGTCAGCATCCATTCATTGACTTTCCCGATGGCTCAGTCGTAAAGGAATCTGCCTGAAACACAGGACACCTGGGTTGGATCCCTGGGTTTGGAAGATCCCCTGGAGAAGGGAATGGCAACCCACTCCAGTATTCATGCCTGGAGAATCCCATGGAAAGAGGAACTTGATGGGATACTGTCCATGGGGTTGCAAAGAGCTGGACAGGCCTGAGCAACTAACACTTTGACTTTGCATTCATTGATGGCCTTTTTAAAATTAGGAAATAATCTCAGCAGACAAAAACATTTGTCAACTCTGATTCCTAATGTTTGTGTAGACTCACCTGCAGAAGTCATCTTGGTGAAATAGGAAGTGATTAAGGAAATCTAAGGATCAACGAGCTCGGTACTATATGCAATGCAGCCTCTGGGTCTTCATGAACAGAATCTTCTCCCAAGCACAGACTGCCAGCCAGAAGCTCTTTTGACACAATTCTGTTTGGATTTGACAGCCAATTTGATAGTGACTATCTGAGAGTCCCCACCCCAAATGTAATTACCACCACATCTGCTGTGAGGCAGTTTGTGACGAATAGGCTGCCATTCCGGGGCTGGTATCGAGGCTGTTGCCTCCCCTTCTTTATCCTCAGGCAGTGGCTCTTCACGCAATCTAGCTGGTCATCACATTCCAGCTGTTAGATCCCTGCCATGCTTCAGCTTGCAGTAAATGCTGATCTCTGGCTGAAGCAGAAACCCAGGGGCCAGTGGCTGTCTCACAACTACCAGTCTCCCTATAGGAGCGGAAAAAGAACAGGAGCAAGGCAATCTGTGATTGTGTCTGTGCTACGAACTCAAAGAAGATTTTCAGTTATCAATACAATACTCATCATGAACATTTTGCCAATTGCAGATTTAGCACCCTGACCTGAGAAAGAATTTGGTTCTCTTGCTCTCTCTATTTTTTTTCCTCACAGGCAGTTGATTATTTTCTTCATAAATATATGTATGTTGACCAGATATTTAGGGATTCTATTAACCTTTGTTTCACATTTACTGGTACTATTTTATATTTTCCATTAAGGAACACTTGATCCCTTAGACTGTCTAGTGCATAATTTAGCTACAGATGCCATATATTTTGCAAAGCTTTCTTATTAATTTGAAATTAGTACTCAATACTAGGGCAAAGTTCACTAAAGCTGCAGGCCTCTTAAGATTATCTGGAAGTTATCATAAGGATCCTTATTTTTAGCCTTCCTTTAAAAAGAATTTGAAACAATGAACATCAGCATAACACTGCATCAAAAGGCATGTCAAAATAAAAAGCAAGAAGTAAAGAATGGCAGGAAGGAAGGAGAGGAAGGAGGGAGAAAGGAAGAAACAGAGAGAAAAAATAAAACAAAAAGAAAGAATAAAGAAAGAAGGAAGGAAGGGATGAAGGATAAATCTTCAGGGCATGAAGTGAAAGTTGTTTTCAAGGTAAGAATTATTTCAGGGAAATAACAATTCAGGTGTCTGTCTGATGTCCTGTCGCCTGATAGAAGATAAACATGTGCCAGAGTTGTGGTCCTGCTCTGTGTATGGCTTATACGATCTTCACAGTCAAACTCCAACATGATGTTGATTACCAATTGAAAGAACTGGAAAGTGAAGCCAGGAAAAAATTCACTTGCCCGAGTTAACACACATTCACAGATTGCAAATTCATAGCAACGCTGAAGTACAGGTCATCTCTCTCTCTCTCCCTCTCACTGTCTTTCGAGTATTTTACACGCACAGAGAAGAGGGGTTGCATATCTGTTCCCATAAACTAAATTTTCTTTATTCTTTGAGCCAAAAATAGCTTTAATTCAATTTTTGTTATATGAAAAATTGAAAATGCTTAGGTATTCCTCCTTCACTGGCAGCGTTACTAAGCCAAGAGGAAAGGCCAGGTGTTCAAGGCACGGTGGTTTTTGTTCCTGTGAAGCCACAAACTGCACCTCACCTCGGACATCAATGTCTAAGGGAAGTTAGAAATATATATAATTTAGAGAACTTCTTATCCCTAACAAGAGTCTGCATGCTCTATTTTTCTTTAGAAATTGATACACTCATAATATTTTTATATATTTCCCATGTTACCAAATTCTTTTCACCAATACATTATGTAGTTTATAAGAATTCGCTCATTGCACACAGCGCTCTGTTTGCATACCAGGAATTGAAAGACAGTCACCCTCGTGCTGGTTTAGATAAAACATCTTGAAATGAAATCAGATCCTGTGAGTTTATTTGCCTTCTCTTCTGTTTGTCAAATAAAGTGGTAATGCTCTGTATTTTATCTGCAGCACATTCTAAATGTCCCATTTATCTGCTTATTCTTATAGTCATTTGTCCCTCAAAACATTGTAAGTAAAAAAGAATCATTACATTTTCAAAATTTCTATCACCAATATCTCCAGTGATACGCTGGAAAACTGCAGAAAAGAAACAAGTCGAAGTAAGTTAGACTTTTTGTTTGTTTTTTAAAAATATTTAGTCATTCAGTTCAGTTCAGTCATTCAGTCATGTCTGACTCTTTGCAACCCCATGGACTACAGCACGCCAGGCCTCCTTGTCCATCACCAACTCCCGCAGCTTACTCGGACTCATATCCATCAAGTCGGTGATGCTATCCAACCATCTTATCCTCTGTCGTCCCCTTCTCCTCCTATCTTCAATCTTTCCCACCATTAGGGTCTGTTACTATGAGTCAGTTCTTTGGATCAAGTAACCAAACTATTGGAGCTTCAGCTTCAGCATCAATCCTTCCAATGAATATTCAGGGCTGACTTCCTTTATGATGGACTGGTTTGATCTTCTTGCAGTCCAAGGGACTCTCAAGCATCTTCTCCAACATCACAGTTCAATTTTTAGTCATAAGTCCCCTTAAAACTACTGGAAACGTATACCACCTAATAGCTACAGGCAAGAAATTTGAAGTCAGATAGAACTGGGTTTTAATTCTTGCTCCTCCAATTACTAAGAAGTCTCAAGCAAGTTATTTCACCCCCCTAGACATATATTTTACCTCCCAATACCTGGGTTTGAGCAACCTCCAGGACACAGTGAAGGCCAGGGAAGCCTGACATGCCGCAGTCCACGGTGTCGCAGAGTCGGACATCACTTGGTAACTGAACAGCAAAACACTCTTTGGCACTTGTTGAAGAGAGATGCTTCTCCTTTTTTTCCCAATATGGTGCTTATAAGAATTACATGAGATAATACAGAGAGGGTGCAAAGAAAAGTAAATTAAGCAATCCATAAATGAATCCATAAATGCTCTTATGATAATGGTAAAACTTTCTCCAATGAGATGACTTTGGGGACTGGTTTGTTGAAATGTTGTACAGTTATTAACTAAAAGTAATTATTTGTCAAGCAATTTTTAAACAATGACTCAGTAATCTTGATGGTGATTATACTGGTTAGAAAAATCCTTCTGTCGAAATTATTATGCTTTTTGAATTTTTGTTACATATCTTAACAGTTACTATCTACTTCCATGTATTGCTAATTTCATTGTGATCTTTATGTATTGTCTTCTAATAGTTCTGCTTACCATACACTTGAGAATTTCAGAATACAAAGCTAACAACAACAGGAAATAGAACTAAATTGAGGCTGTAAGTCATAACATTGCAACACAACTATACTTGATGAAAATTAATTAAAATATTTAAAAATAAAACCTATATGAGATTGGAGGTTAGAATCTCTGACATCTGCTTTTTGATTTGTCTTTGAGCTGCTATTTAAATGTAGATAAAGTCTTTAATTGGACTAGATAAGAACCTGTCTTCCAGAAAAGTTGCCTTCATTATCAGATCCATTTCTAAGCTTGCAACTTCATTAGTTTACATTTTTTCAAGGGAATTGCATTGATTCATTTTTCAGATGTATTCTATGGTCTCCTTTCCCAACTATGATATGGAAACCACTCAATTATACAGTGGAAAGTTAAGTGTAGAGTGAAACTTTGCTATTCAGAGGACCAGAGAAGAGGGATCCCAACCTAAAAGAACTCATTTTGCTTTTCCTAAGGGATTTATGAGAAATTTACAGCATTTCTAAGACTAATAATCATAGAACATTGAAAATAAATATTTTTTTCAAACTTGGAGCACTCAAAAGATAATAATATCATATAGTATTGCTTTATCTTCTTTCTTACAAAAATCAGTCCACATTTATGATTATTCAAAATAGTTGTTAATGGTTAGAGAAGTGTCCTTGTAAATAATGATGGTACAGATATGAGTTACATTGTTACAGAAAGATTGAGAAGACCCAAATAGTTTGTAAGACAGTTATACCCAAAGGACATTGAATAAATTATAGCCTCCTGTTCTAACTCTAAAATGGCTGACCAAAAACGTCTCAGCAAACTGAAAGTGCATTGTCTCATTTTTAAATTGATGGGCCATTTAAAAAATATACTTTGACTACTGGCTGCCAACTCAATTTGATCTCTTTCTCCTATCTCTATTTAAGTAACCTCTTAACCAACAATATGTCTTTTAGGATTTAGCTGAAACAAGGCAGGCATGGAGTAATCATAAGGTATGATCATATGGAAGTCATAATAGTTAATATTGTGTAATGATATAATAACATAAAATATATATATTAAAATATACTGTAATAGTAAATAATTTACTGTGAAGCAATGGTACTCAAATATTGCCATACATCAGAATTCACTGTAGGGCTTGTTTAAACATACATTGCAGGGTCCCTCGCCAGAGTACTGATTGAGTAGGTCTTAGGAGAGCTTAAGAAAGTGCATGCATTTCTAACTATTTCCTAGCTTATAATGATGATTACTGCTCAGGGGACCACATTTTGAGAACCACTGTGGAGATCAGGAATTGACCATTTGTTTCTATAAAGGGCCAGCAGTAAATACTTTTGGCTTTCTGGGTCATGAAGTGTTTGTCACAGCTTCTCAACTCAAAGATAGCATGTGGACTCATTAATACGTAAGACATAGGCAATTCATAAATGCATGAGCATGGCTGAGTTCAGTAATATGTACTTAAATAGCAGAGGCCATGCTGATTCCTGCTTTTGACAATTTAGTCTGAGATACTGCCATCTCCCTGGGGCTTCTCTGATGACTCAGTGTGTAAAGAATCTGCCTGAAATGCAAGAGATAAAGAAGTCCAATCCTTGGGTAAAGAAAATCCCCTGGAGCAGAGACATTACTTTTCCAACAAAGGTCCATCTAGTCAAAGCTATGGTTTTTCCAGTAGTCACGTATGAATGTGAGAGTTGGACTACAAAGAAAGCTGAGTGCTGAAAAACTGATGCTTTTGAACTATGGTGTTGGAGAAGACTCTTGAGAGTCCCTTGGACAGCAAGGAGATCCAACCAGTCCAACCTAACGAAAATCAGTCCTGAATATTCATTGAAAGGACTGATGCTAAAGCTGAAACTCCAATACTTTGCCCATGTGATGCGAAGAACTGACTCATTGGAAAAGACCCTGATGCTGGGAAAGATTGAGGGCAGGAGGAGAAGGGGATGACAGAAGATGAGATGATTGGATGGCATCACCAACTCAATGGACACAGGTCTGAATAAACTCCAGGAGTTGGTGATGGACAGGGAAGCCTGACATGCTGCAGTCCTTGGGGTCACAAAGAGTCGGACACGACTGAGCAACTGAACTGAACTGAACGGAAAAATCCTATCAACAGAGGAATCTGCAGGCACAAAGATTTGAACATGACTGAGTGACTAAACACACACAGATATTTGCCTAATATTTTAATACCTGTGCATGTGTGCTAAATCACTTCAATGGTGTCCAACTCTTTGTGACCTTATGGACTGTAGCCCACCAGGCTCCTGTGTCTGTGGGATTCCCCAAGCAAGAATACTGGGATGGGTTTCCCTCTCTTCCTCCAAGGGATTTTCCCAATGCAGGGATCAAACCAGAGTCTTTTATAGCTTTTGAATTGGCAGCCAGTTTCTTTACCACTAGTGCCAAGTGGAAAGCCCATTCTAATATGTATCTATTAGAAAGTATACATCTATTTTCGTGTTTATTTGCCATCTGTATGTCTTTTTTGAAGAAAAATTTAGATCTTCTGCCCATTGTTTCAATCTTCCTTTTCTTTTTCTTTCCTGATATTGAGCTATATGAGCTGCTTATATCTTTTGGAGATTAATCCTTTGTCAGTTATTTAATTTAAAACTATTTTCTCCCATTC
>SJYF01000525.1:655862-672219 GCA_006410515.1 Procapra przewalskii | reverse complement strand
AATTAGTCAATGAGTCATGTAATTTTTACTTCTAAAATAGTTCTTTTCTCCATCATCTTGTATTAACTGCCACTCTCAAAAAAAAAAAAAAAAATCCAAGTACTCCAAGGAACATTGTTTGGAGCATAAATTAAATAGGCACATTAAGTATACAAATACACATGTGAAATGTTCATGGTTCTGTGATAAAAAAAAAATACACTGAGAAACACAGATTAAAATGTCATTACTACTGAAAGACTTCAGAGCCTTTTCAAAACAAATATGCACTGAAATGCTTCCAAGATGGACGTGAGTGATTCACCACTCAGCCGCCAGCCCTTCCTCTGGTTTTGCTGTTGTTGCTGTTGCTGTTTGCTTGTTTCTTCTTCTTCTTCTTCTTTTTTTTTTTTTTTTTTGGATTAACCTTTAGAAAAGTGTTCCAGGGAAATATTTTTGAAAGTTCTTGACTATTTGTAATGAGCCCTCTCTGCCTCCCTCACTGCCTTCCATCTGTGAAATCCCGCTCTGCTTGCAGAAAGGGAAGATCGCCTCCCTGGGGAAGATGCAGTCTCCACTGTCTGCTTTGGCTTGTGCCAAACTAATTAATTACTCTGCTCTACTCTGTGTCACTTATTTGATATCACATTAGAGTATCATCATTTAAAATATGTATCATTTATTCTGTAGTTATATAATGTCTTTTCAGCTAGGTTATCAATGTCTTTACAATAGAACTTATTTTATGAGCCTTTGTGTCCCCTGGCTGAGTATTTTGAAAGCACTTGCTCCTTTACAGTCTGTTGATCTCTGAATGGAGCAAAACTTTGCACTGAATAAGATACCTCTCTCATTTTCATCAAGGCCTAGCCTGAGATTCAGATTCTCTGAGTCCCAGGTTGGTGCTTACTCTGATAAATAAAAGCTATCCCAATTACTGATAGCATGCGGAAATGAAACTTCTTCAGGACAATTTTAGCCATGGTGGCAGGTTTTTAGGGCTCCAAAGTCACTACACAGATGGCTGCAGCCCTGAAATTAAATGATGCCTGGTCCGTGGAAGGGAAGCTCTGACTAACCTAGACAGCATATTAAAAAAGCAGAGATATCACTTTGCAGACAAAGGTGTGCATAGTCAAAGTTATGGCTTTTCCAGTAGTCATGTACAGATATGGATTTGGACCATAAAGAAAGCTGAGAACTAAAGAATTGATGCTTTCACACTGTGGTGCTAGAGAAGACTCCTGAGATTCCCTTGGACTGCAAACATGTCAACCAGTCAGTCCTAAAGGAAATCAACCCTGAATATTCATTGGAAAGACTAATGCTGAAAGTCCAAAATTTTGACCACCTGATGTGAAGGGGAAAGATTTTCCAACTCATTGGAAAAGACCCTGATGCTGGGAAAGATTGAGGGCAGGGGGAGAAGGAAGTAGCAGAGGATGAGATGGTTAGATATCATCACCAACTCAATGGACATAAATTGAGCCAACTCTGGGAGACGGTGGAGGACAGAGGAGCCTCATGTGCCGCAGCTCATGCGGTCACATACAGCTGGCCACGACTTTACAGCTGAGCCACAGCGTGTCTGATATCGTGAAGAATTCCAAGAATATGAGCAGAGTACTTTCAAAATTCTACATGAAGCCAAAAATGTATCTAATTCCAAAAGCAGTCTAAGAAGGAAAATTAATTTTTCTTTTTTACACAAAAACCTAAGTTATGTGACCATTTCATCTGAATTTTCAAGACATCTTCATGTTGGTTTGATTCAACTGTAGCCACTGTTTTTTAGGCCTTCGCTCAAAGCCCTGCCATTCAATAGTCTCTCAATAAATATGTATGCATGTTCAGTTGTGTCTGATCTTTGAGACCCCATGAGCTGTAGTCTACCAGGCTCCTCTGTCCAGGGATCTTCCAGGTAAGAAAAATGGAATGGGTTGTCGTTTCCTTCTTCAGGGAATATTCTGGACCCAGGGACTGAATTCATGTGTTTTGTTTCCTGTATTGACAAGTAGATTCTTTTTTTTTTTTAATTTTTTTTCAGATTTTATCTTATTTTATTGTACTTTACAATACTGTATTGGTTTTGCCATACATCAACATGAATCCGTCACAGCTGTACACGTGTTCCCAATCCTGAACCCCCCTCCCACATGTATGCGAGACAGCAAAAGAGACACAGATGTATAGAACAGTCTTTCGGATTCTGTGGGGGAGGGCGAGGGTGGGATGATTTGGGAGAATGGCATTGAAACATGTATACTATCATATAAGAAATGAATCACCAGACTAGGTTCAATGCAGGATACAGGATGCTTGGGGCTGGTGCACTGGGATGACAAATGGATTCTTTGCCACTGCACCACCTGGAAACCCCATGTAGGCTTTCACCGCTGTATAAGACATGCACTTTCCAATCTTACGTGCTGCCTCATAGCTAACGTATATCTCCAGGTGTTTCTTCCAGCTGTCCAGAATTTAGCATGTTTCTGGCATTTATTGAGTTTAGGCCAGAAATGCTGAGGTAAAGCATCATGCAAGGTGCTGTGATACAGCAAGGCTGTCTTCAGTGTCTACAGGACTTTCAAATGTCTGGCCAGATATAGTTTTAACAGAACGATTGTATAAAATAGTATATGATAGTGATTCTGATAATATTAACTATAACCAAGTGTGTTGGTTAGTTGCTCAGTCCTGTCCAATTCTCTGGAACCCCATGGGCTGCAGCCCACCAGGCTCCTCTGTCTGTGGGATTCTCCAGGCAAGAACAATGGAGTGGGCAGCCTTCCTTTGTCCAGGGGATCTCCCCATACCAGGGATTGAACCTGGATATCCTATATGCAGGCAGAGTCTTTACCATCTGAACCAGCAGGGAAGCCCAGGAGAGCGTCATCACAGGGAGAAAGGGAGTTGAGCAGTCAGATATCAGAGCAGCCAATTAGAGACGCAGACTCAAAATAAAATAAGCTTTTAATCCCTCACTGTGAAGGCATAAACAAGAGTATGAACTAGAGAGAACTAGAGAGCAGGTCGAGTCTCTTGTTTCATACTGATGGAGAGTTCGATGGATGAACAAAGACTTGAAAGTCCTCTCACTGGCAAGAAGGGCCCTAACAAAAGGCTTAGGAAGTGTTAGTGACCCTGAGGCTGTGGTCTCTGAGGAGAAAGAACCTGGAGTAAAAGAGTTCTGGTTACAAAGTACGGAAAAGAATACTCAAAGTTTCCTTGTTCCACTCCCCTTTGCCTGAAAAGGATCTTCGCCCCAGGCTTTGGGTAAAGCAACCTAGGAATGAGGACACCTGGGCTGGGCTGAGGCCTGTGTGATGCCATGGCTGGCCAGTGGAGCCTGAGTCCTTGATTTCATCTCCTTTCGGGAAACATTGATGTTCTTGACGTGCAGCAAGTCTGGCATGAGAAAGGCAGCTTTCCCCTGCGAGGTCCACCAGGTCCCACCTTTGAAATTGCCCTCAGTCAGGCTCTGAAAAAGCACAGAAGTTTTGAATCAGGAGTCACACTGCTAGAGAACGCGCCAGCACTTCATGTAAGCAAGGCACTTTCTGCTGTTTGAAAGTGGTGTGGTTTAACCGTCGTAAGCGCCAGCTGGACAGATCTCACCATTTCCATTTTGCAGATGGGAAAACTGAGGTACACAGATATTTAAGTGATTTACCCCAAGTCTCAGAGCTGGAAAGTAGGAGAGCCAGTTTTTGAGGCCAAGAAATCTGGCTTAGAGAGTTTCTACTTTAAATCACCACACGGTACTCATTTTGTTTATGAACTAGAATTGAACTTTCTCCATATTAAATCTAAACATCATTATAGGCTTTACTATACAATGAGTTTTCTAGAAATGTAACTACTACATAAAATATGGAAATGTTATTTTTAATTTTAAACTTACCGAGCATTGTTTGTCATTTCAGAAAATCGAACTTTTAATTCTGCTAGCAGTGTTTGAGCTGTCGGTACCTCCCTACAGTGCTGTGTCCATCTGCAGCAGACCCCATAAATAGAAGCATCTGACTACTTAATTGCAGCCCATAGCGTCTTTCTGAGTACTGACATGCTGAAATGCATCTTATTTTCTAGTTCAATCTGTTCAGGTTTTTTTGTCTAGTAATGTTTATTGAAGGATAATTTAATACACTAAAAATTTAGCTTATTTAGTGTGCACAGTTCTATCAGTTTTGACAAATGCATAGTTATGTAGCTACCAATCAATATACAAAGCTATTCCATCAACCTTCAAAATTACCCTGTGCCCATTTGTAGATTGGAGCTCCATTCATAAAAGACATGCAGAATACACACCCATAAGCAGTAATTGCATCATTTATAACACTGTGAATCAGTATGTGTCAGTAGTTTATCCATTTTATTGCTGAGGAATATTCCATTACATGGATATACCTCAGTCATTTGTCCATTCATCCACTGAAGCACACTTGGTTTAATTCTAATTAGGGTACATGCATGCAAGCTAAGTCGTTTCAGTCGAGTCGGACTCTGCAACCCTATGGACTGTAGCCTGCCAGGCTCCTCTGTCCATGGGATTCTCCAGGCAAGGTAATTGTTAATAAATCCTTTACAAATATTTACATCCAATTTGAGTGTGAATATCAATTTCATTTATGCTGGGTAATGACCTGGGAATGAAATGATTGGGTCGTATGATAACTATGTATTAAATTTTTAAGAAACTGTCAAACAATTCTGCAAAGTGGTTGAATCATTCTCCATTTTGACCAGCGTGTATGGTAGTTCCACATAGTGGACATCCTCACCAGGATTTAGACCAGTCATGGCTTCTGTTATTGCTTTTACTGAAGATGTAGTGAAGCATATATATTTCTCCTCTGTCTTGGACCTCCCAGTGAGCCATCCCACCCATCTACGTCCCCACAGAGCTTCCCGTGAGCTTCCTGAGGTGAGCTTCCTGGGCTTTAGAGAGGTAGGTTCCCACTAGCTATCTATTCATGTCAAACCTGATCCTCAAATTCATCCCACCTTCCCCTTCCCCAGCTGCACATACTTGTCTGTCTCTATGTCTGCAACTCTGTCCCTGCCTTGGAAATAGATACATATATATCTGTACCATTTTTCTAGATTTCATATAGATATTGATAGACAATGTTTGTTTTCTCTCTGACTTACTGAACTCTGCATGACAAACTAACCAGTCCCATCCACATCTCTACAAATGACCCAAATTCTTTTCTTCTTAGGACTGAGTAATAATCCATTGTATATATGTACCAGCATATTGTAGCTTTAATTTGAAATTTTTATTGACTAAAACTGTTTAACACTTATTTCATGAGATAACTTGATATCTGTATATGCTCATTTGTCAGCTGTCTGTTCAAAAATTGCCCAATTTTTATTCAGTTGCTTATTTTCATATATTGATTTCTGAGATTTCTCAATGTACTGTCTATTCAAGTTTCATCAAATATTTATTTTCCAATATCTTGTTCAAATGTGTGGCTTGTTTCTTCACCACTGTAAAAGTGGCATTTGAAGAGGAATTCTTAATTTTGATGCACCAAATTTATCACTTTTGTTTTCCTTTATGAGCCATGCTTTCAGTATTATGTCCAAGGTATTTTTTGCCAAATCTAAGATCAAATATATTTTCTCTAATGGTTTCCTTTAGTATTTTATATTTATTATAAGCCATTTCAAATCCTAAATGATGATGCTATGAAAGTGCTACACTCAATATTGCAGCAAATTTGGAAAACTCATTAATGGCCACAAGACTGATACAGGTCAGTTTTCATCCCAATGCCAGAGAATGTTCAAACTACCGCACAATTGCACTATTTCACAGTCTAGCAAGGTCTTGCTCAAAATTCTCCAAACTAGTCTTCAACAGTACATGAACTGAGAACTTCCAGATGTGCAAACTGGATTTAGAAAAGGTAGAGGAATCAGAGATCAAATTGCCAACATCTGTTGGATCATAGAAAAAGCAAGAGAATTCCAGAAAAACATCTACTTCTGCTTCATTGACTATGCTAAAGCCATTAACTGTGTGAATCACAACAAACTGTGGAAAATTCTCAAAGAGATGGGAATACCAGACCGCCTCACCTGCCTCCTGCCCAACCCGTATGCAAGTCAGGAAGCACCAGTTAGCACCACTCATGGAACAACGGACTGGTTCCAAATTGGGAAAGGAAACTGTCAAGGTTGTATATTGTCCCCCTGCTTATTTAACTTCTATGCAGAGTGCATCATATGAAATGTTGGGCTAGATGAAGCACAAGCTGGAATCAAGATTGTAGGGAGAAATATCAATAACCTCAGATATGCAGATGACATCACCCTTATGGCAGAAAGTGAAAAGAAAAAAACAAAAAAACTAAAGAGCCTATTGATGACAATCAAACAAGAGAGTGAAAAAGCCGGCTTAAAATTCAACATTCAAAAATCTAAGATCATGCCATCTGGTCCCATCACTTCATGGCAAATAGATGGGCAGGCAATGGAAACAGTAACAGACTTTATTTTTTTGGGCTCCAGAATCTCTGGGGATGGTAACTGCAACCAAGAAATTAAATGACGCTTACTCCTTATAAGAAAAGCTATGAAAAACATAGACAGCATATTAAAAAGCAGAGACATTATCTAGGAGAAACAGAACACGGCCCCTTAACTCTCAAAATATAAAACAAAACAAAATAAGTCAGAAATCTAATGTAAAATCTAAGTTGGTTAAATGTCTAGAGAAAAACGTTGCATAGACAAAATGGATTCCCCAGATGTGATATGAAAAGCATTAATCATAAAAAGTAATGACTGACTTTTTAAAAATTAAAACAATCTTTGTCTTATATGACACTATTACCGAAAGAGGAAGTGAAAAAACAGATGTGAAAAAATAAAATACAATGTTTGCCAAAGAATTTTTATCAACAATATATAAAGAGCCCTGGTAATTAGATAAAAATATAAATAACACAACTTGAAAAGTGTGTGCAATGTTTATTTATTTGGCTTTTAACAAAGAATATACCTGAATGATAAATAAATGAATAAAAGCTTCTCAACATCATTAGTTAGTTATTAGAAAAATGCAGATTAAAATCATGATGAGATACCTCTTTATAGTTATTGAATGACTGATAATTAAAACAGAACAAAAAATAATAATCACAAAGGCTGGCCTGAATGTATAACAAAAGCAGTGGTCATACACTCCTGTAAAGAGAATAAGATGATACAGCTGGTTTAATTTTTTTCACATTCATGTGCAAGGTTTTTTTTGGGGGGAGGGAAGCATATGTTTTTATTTCTCTTGGAACAGAGTGGAGTTACTGGGTTTTAGATAATCTATGTTTAACACTTGAAGAGGAGAAGGGAACAATTACTTTTGTAGCTCAGAAGTTTCTTTAAAAGTTAAACATGTTACTTTAAGATAACATATGAGAAGAACTACTGCCTCAGAAATTACTCTCAGCTCACCACCTAGGGAAGGCAGACTTCACCACCCTGATTTGCAGACCAAGAAGGGAGCAAAAGCTGGGAGGTGTTCTCTCTAGCAAAACAGTTGAGGCTCTCCTAGCAGATCCCAAGGCGTATTCTTTCAGCTGTGAAACGCTTCTTCTCTTTTTAAGTTGCATTCTCCTTTCCCCCTTTCCTCTAGGAAGGCTCAATAAGCGAAGTCTGTAGTCCATCACTCTCGTGTGTGTGCCACAGTCTATCTAAGGTGAGCATCAGGTAAGGATCATTATGGCACAGCTTATATTTACTGACCACTTTCTATATTCCTTACACATATCACATTTTCTTCTCATGGATGCTTTGGGATATAAATCTCTGTTCTTTCTTTCACCTTATTTATGGAAAAAGTGGAGCTTAGACATTTTTCTCAAGGGTCCACAATTAGCTTGAGGGCTGGATTTTGATTTTAGGAATATTGATCTCGTTTTCGCCACTGCAGGATCCAGAGGCAAAGGCATTCGGTACCAGATGCTCGAGGATCTGACCACGGTATGCTTTTTACAATGAATGGTGATAGTTCCTCCAGAGACAAGAAGAGTCAAGTGTGTGGCTCCTTGGAAATCAGTGTTTCTCATTCTAGGCACATATATGGTCTGGGTCTCAACTGCCTGAAGCAAAATCAAGCTGGGTAAGAGCTTAATCATTGTCCTACTATTTCCAGATTGCATTACCTGCTGTCTACTAATATCTTTTTGACGTTTTAATGGATACTGGTCAGAAAACTATTGTTAAGCCCATAATTTCATTTCTCCATAGGTGGTCTGAGCTTTTTCTAATTCATTACAAGCACATCTTGATGAACACTTTCTCTTGGTGCTCAGTTCTCCTAACGGTACTTGAGCAAAAGTATATATTTGTGATCCAGAGAAGATATAGTTATTCTTCTTATAAGACATAGCAAGTTAGGGTGTACAGTAGAAGAACGCTTCAAGATCACATTCTTTCATCAACTCATAGCCTTAGCTAGGCTAAGAAACACTGTTTTGAAGTCTCGTGACTTCTTGTTCTATATAAATATTGAAGTAGTACAGTTACTCACTGAGACTCTTCACCTCTAGTTGGGAAAACTTACCAAGCTCTTCTTTGACGAGGCAGCTGTATAATTTGAGGACATCAACCTCTAGGCCCTTTCATGAGCCTCAGTTTCCCCTTCTCTGACATGGAGGGTTGAAGTAAGGCATGTGTCTGCTCATCTTCAACTCTAAGGTCTTTGATTCTTATATTCACTATTTCAAGTAAAAAAAGAATGATTTCCATCCTGTTTGTCTTCTATGATGATGTAATAAGTTCTCATCAGACAGATAATCCACTTTTTATATACTTTCATTTCAGTTCAGTTCAGTTGTTCAGTCATGTCTGACTCTTTGCAACCCTGTGAACTGCAGCATGCCAGGCCTCCCTGTCTATCACCAACTCCCGGAGTCTACCCAAACCTATGTCCATCGAGTTGGTGATTCCATCCAGCCATCTCATCCTCTGCCATCGCCTTCTTCTCCTGCCCTCAATCTTTCCCAGCATCAGGGTCTTTTCAAATGAGTCAGCTCTTCACATCAGGTGGCCAAAGTATTGGAGTTTCAGCTTTAGCATCAGTCCTTCCAATGAACCTAGGACTGATTTCCTTTAGAATGGACTGGTTGGATCTCCTTGCAGTCCAAGGGACTCTCAAGAGTCTTCTCCAACACCACGGTTCAAAAGCATCAGTTGTTCAGCACTCAGCAATGGCACCCCACTCCAAGACTCTTGCCTGGAAAATACCATGGACTGAGGAGCCTGGAAGGCTGCAATCCATGGGGTCGCTGAGGTTTGGACACAACTGAGCAAATTCATTTCCACTTTTCAGTTTCATTCATTGGAGTAGGAAATGGCAACCCCCTCCAGTGTTCTTGCCTGGAGAATCCCAGGGACTGGAGAGCTTGGTGGGCTGCTGTCTATGGGGTCGCACAGAGTCAGACACCACTGAAGTGACTTAGCAGCAGCAGCAGCTTCCTTCACAGTCCAACGCTCACATCCATACATAACTACTGGAGAAACCATAGCCTTGACTAGATGGACCTTTGTGGCATGCTTTAGTTGCCACAAATCTGTGTCTTTAGCAAAATGAATAGCATAAGGGCATGCATGAAGAGAGAGACACTGCCTGGTTAAAAAGGTGAGCTACGTGTTCACTAAGCCAGAATCATGACCTATATCTACCAATGGGTTTATTTTATTTTATCATAAACTCTGAGGTTTTAAACACCTTTGTAATGTTTCTTATCTCAGGCAATTGAATCATAATGGTATTATTTGAGTAATTTATGCAATATGAAAAGGGAATTAGAGCCACACGGTGGTTAAAAGTTTTCTTTGTAGTAAAATAAGCTGTGTTGAAATTTGATTTCTAACAATTACTAATAATGCCTACACAATTTTATTATAAAAATAAATGAATACATGTGTATAAGCTGTGTGCGTGCTCAGTACCAAAGCTGTGTCTGACTTTTTGTGGCTCCATCCACTGTGGCTGGCCAGGTCCCTCTGTCCATGGATTTCCCAGGCAAAAATACTGAAGTGGGTTGCCATTTCCTTCTCCATTAGATCTTACCCACCAAGGGATTAAATCCACATCTCCTGCATTGTAGGCAGACTCTTTACCCTTTACTGCTGAGCCACCAGGAAAGCGAGCGTGTATGGTACCTGACCTCTGTTTTCTATATCTTTGAATAAAAGCATTGGCTTGGAAAGGTCATCAATCCTCTCGTCCCTCAGAGGTTTTGATAGACTGTATGAGAAGTTCCGCAGAATAATGGGGTGGTAGTGCCATAATTAAGCCAGATTTTGTTTTGATTATTGGATGTATCTCCCCACTCCTTTGTCTGGAAAGCAATAAAATAAATCTCACTTGAACCACATTATAAGACACTAAACTTCTTTCTGGAAATGGCACTCTAGAGACAAAGTAAGTGCCTAACATGTTTGAGCAGATTATTTTTACAGGCAGAAAACTACTGTCAATAATAAATAATCCAAATAGAATTATAATTATGATATATTCATGAACATGATGCGTTTAACTTTTCTTCCTCATTCAGCCAGGAGAAGCAAAATAAAGTCACATCCCATTGCTGTCGATGTATTTTGCTTGATGTGCATATTCATTTTTCATGTAAGATTATGCAGTGCGATCCCCATAAACAAGACTGGCACACATTATTAATTTGATAAATCAGCATAATTAAATGTGACTGCTTAATAAATAGATTCATAGATTCTTCTATCCACTGTAGAGAGAGTACATTAATGCTCACTTTCATAGTCATTAGAGGCATTCCCAAATCTCCTCCTCTTACTGGGCAAAGAGTAAGACTGTAGGGCTCTGCCCCTTTTGAAGTATGTGTGGATTTATGATATGCTTTGGCAAATGTGAGCAGATGTGATGCATCGCTTCTGGATGGAAGCTGAAGAAGCGTATGCCATTTATAGCCCACTGTCCCTCTGGTAATCACAGGAGGGGTTCACATCAAAATGTGTATGTGCTTCAGCGGCTGAGTCTGGTTCTTGCAAAATGCCAAAATGCTCGGAGTCCTCCCGCTGACCCAGTGGAGCATATGATCTGGGGGAGAATTACGTTTATTACGTTAAGCCATTGAGATTTGAGGTAGCAGAGTCACGAGTATAGCCAACAAGCCAAGTGCTGGTCTATTTGACTTCCGTCATCTTCCAGATTCTACAAGCCCTCCATTTGTTCCTCATTGCATGTAGAATAAAATCCAGGTTTCTTGCTACGGCACATGTTACTCTACCTAGACACTAACCACATCTCTTGCTTCCACTTTTCACTTCAGTCAGAGTGTATCTTTGCTTTGTCTTTGCCACTCTAGTACTTTAAAAAGCAGCATCTCAATGTACTTTTAAGTAACTCTGCTATTATTAAGAATAAACTTGAACATATTTTCATATATTTAAGAGCCACTTGTCTTTTATTTTCTGTCTGGTCCAAAAGGAAAATCTTAAATTCTGTGATTATAACACCCAATTAAATTCTTATATGTAGCCTTGTGATTGACGAGTCTATTGTCAATCTTGATTCTTCTTTATGCATAATGATATTCTTTCTATTTTTGTAGGGTTGTAACAGTTCTGACAGCCTCAATTTTACTATAATATGGATTTTATGTATGTGCTTACTAACTTCCATGTTCATATCTGAGTGTGTGCTACATGCATGCTGTGTCACTTCAGTGGTGTCTGACTCTCTGCGACCCTGTGGACTGTAGCCCACCTGGCTCCTCTGTCCATGGGATTCTCCAGGGAAGAGCAGTGGGGTGGGCTGCCTTGCCCTCCTCCAGGGATCTTCCCACCCGGGGATCAAACCCGCATCTCTTGTGGCTCCTGAACTGGGAGCTGTGCTCTACACTAGCGCCACCTGGAAAGCTCTCATGTTCTGAGTAAATATTACTAAATAGTAACTCTTCTTTTTTGGGGGGGTGGGGGGCTTGGTAATTCTAGAAATCTTTGGTACTTATTTCTTGAAGTTTTCTCCCTTTATTTTGATCAACTGTGAAAACTATTCTAAGAATGTTGACTTTTCTAATCCTCATTTTTAAACACTTTGTATATTCTACCACTTACACATCAATTTTCTTTCTGATGTATTATGGGAACGTTCTTCAAATAAATAATTTAGCTCACTGACTGTCCTTTATCTCTGTCAATCTCACTCTTCAAGTCTTTACTGATTTCTTTGTGTCAACCATCGTATTTTCATTCTGGGTTATACTGTGTGATTTCTTGATTCTAGTTTATCTTTTCAATGTTATAATTTCTTTGTTGATAACTAATTTGATTTTATAAAATTTTATTTTGCTTGTTTCACTGATTCCTCAGAACATCCACCATGTGAATTTCCTGTTTTATTAGTTATGGCATACAGGGATATGTCCTTGAGACAAGACTCCAGCCCTCACTTAACGTCTGTTTTCACGGATTCCGAGTGTGGTAGGGACGTTCCTCAAGGAAGGTGGACGTTAACACCGCTCTCAGTGCCTTAGTCGCAGTGTAGTCATTGAGCCGTGTCCAACTCTCGCAACCCCACAGACTGCAGCCTACTGATCTTCTCCATCCATGGGATTCTCCAGGCAAGAGTACTGGAGTGGATTGCCATTTCCTTCTCCAGGGGATCTTGCCGATCCAGGAATCAAACCCAGGTCTTCTGCATTGCTGGCAGATTCTTTACTGACTGGGCTTCGAGGGAAGGTACCGTTCAGGATCTTCAGTTCAGTTCAGTCGCTCAATCATGTCCGACTCTTTGCTGTGTCCTAATATTTTTTAAGAGCTTGCTGCCTCAGTTGTAATTGCATAGCTCTTTGAATATAGAAAAAGATATAAGGATGATTCAACTTTCAAGAGATGTTTTCATCTTGGAAAAAAACTAGTCCTTTTGCCTCCAGTGTTAACTACTTTTATCACACCAGGGCCATTATATTTTCCAAGCTCAAGTTCATGCCAAAAGAGATGATGTTTCTCTGATTCCAGTGAATGCATTCATCAAAGCTTCAACCAAGCAAAGTGGAAAATGAAGGACATATGAATAAATTTCCTTCCATCTTGTCTTTGGCTAGATGCTCCAGTATTCTGCCATTTGGACCATTGTTTCCTTCCCTGTGTAGTTTTACCCTGTTGTTAGGTAAACAAGATTGCTTATGGAAATTTTCATAGCCCTCAGCAGCACTGTTTGCTGCCATATGTATTACACTATCCTACAGTCCTCCTATAATAATACATCCAAGTGATTTCTTGTTTTTATTTTGAGATTGGCTGTGTCTACTTAAAGGCTTACATTTAATCATTTGTGTGTATTTAGAATTTGTGGGAATAGTTCCCTTCATCTGTGTAACCTTGCCAAGTGACCAAAAATTACTTTGACTTTGCCAGTTACATTTTTGGAACTAATTGGTGCTATTAATTCATCATAGTACTCTCTTTTTTTGTTTGTGTTGATCACTCAGTTGTGTCCAACTCTTTGCGACCTAAAGGAGCCCATGAAGCTCCTCTGTCCAGGGAATTCTCCAGGCAACAATAATAGTCAGCTGCCATTCCCTTCCCCAGGTGATCTTCCCGACCCAGGGATGGAACCCAGGTCTCTCACACTGTGGACAGATTCTTTACCATCTGAGCTACCAGGGAAGCCCTCATTATTGTCTACCTATGATTAATTTATCAAAAGATCAAGGTAACAAAAACATATTGTTAAGAGAAGCACCAAATAAAATTAAAGCTAGCAAAAACAATGAAATAAATAAATAAGCTGATTCTTAGAAAAGATCAGTAAAGTTGATAAATTACTAAAAGGTGAGCAAATAGGAAAAGTCACAAATTACCAATATCAAAATTAAAAGAGGTGATATAACTACTGAGCCAGTAGACACTACAAGGATAAGTAAATACTACACACAGCTCTACACACAAAATTTGATAACATGAATGAAATGGACCCATTCTTTGAAAAGTACTAAGTACCCAGTAAATACAACACTATAAGAAATTATGCAAAATTTGAATATTCTTAGAAATATTTTAAATGTCTATGTTATAAGCTCCTGAAAAATAAATCGCCAGCTCTAGGTTTCACTTGAAAATACTGACAAACATTTAAAGACTAGGCTAACTTAAGCACTATTTTATAGAAAGTAAAATAAGAGACAAAAGACTTCCCTGGTAGTCCAGTTGTTAAGAATCTGCCTTACAATGTAAGGAACTCAACGCATGCCTCAGAACAACTAAGCCAGTGGTCAGAGAGTTTATGCACCACAAGGAAAGATTGCACAGGACACAAGGGAGATCCCATGTGCTGCAACTGAGGCCTGACACAGCCAAAT
This sequence comes from Procapra przewalskii, assembly GCA_006410515.1. Taxonomy (NCBI): domain Eukaryota; kingdom Metazoa; phylum Chordata; class Mammalia; order Artiodactyla; family Bovidae; genus Procapra; species Procapra przewalskii. Next base: position 657,871 of record SJYF01000525.1, on the reverse strand, counting down.
AAACTAACTGATTAAAAAGAAAAGAAAGAGGGAAGACTTTCCAACTTGTTTTATGAAGCCAGCATTACCTTGGATGGAAACTAGATAAAGACTGTAAAAAAAGAATAAAGAAAATGAGACAAAAAATATAAATATATGTCCCTTAGGAATATAGATGAAAACATTCTTAATACAATGTTAGAAATTTAGTAATGTGTAAAATGGATTATATACCATGACTAAAATAGAGCTTATTTTAAAGATGTAAAAGTAGGTCACTATTTAAAAATGAGTCAGTGTAACCATTATATACTGATAAATGACTGAATATTAATTAATTAATTCACAATCCTATAAAATAAGCTAGAGGCTCAGAAAAGATTTACAGCTTGAATCTAGAGATAACTATGCTGGAGAGGTAGGAAAAAGTGGAAGGACATGTATTTCCTTTTTCCTTAAGCTGCCTGGATGAGGTTTACCAACATTATGGAAGGTAATCTGTTTTACTGAGATCAATTTAAATGTTAATCTCATCTAAAAACACCCTCCCAGAAGCATCCAGAATAATAATGAACCATGTATCTGGGCACTGTGACCCAGACAAGTTGACATACAAAATTAACCGTCACAGAACTAGTCACATACCTTGAACAATTCGAATTTTCTAAAATTGAACTATAATTGTGTAACATGTAACCACTGGGGAAAATTGAATATAGGGTACACATACCTCTCTATAAAAACTTCTCAACTTTTAAATCCATAAATGTTTCAGAATAAAAAGTTTTTCAAAACCACATTAGACGTTTAATAGTCAAAGAACATAAAATCCAGTTTACAACGACTGTTTTCCCATACCATCATAAAGTTCATATTTGAAATTGAACTGCATTTCTGTTCAGTTTTGCAGTGAAACTAAAGCTGCTTTAAAAAATAACATCTATTTAAAAGGAGAAAAATGGATTGGATAAGTCCTCATTTCTTTTATTCCGTACTTTAGTTGTTTAATTTCCTATTGAGAAAAATCACAGGGGTTTCTCCCTCTGCCTGTGGGGCTGTATTGCTCTTTGTTCAAGCGCTCTTACTCACTGTATTTCAGTTTAAATGTCATTTCCTTGGGAAATATTTCTCTGTCACTCAGATTTGTCCTGTTTTCTTGATTAGTTATTATCTTTGCATGGTGAGTTTTTCCTTTGTAGCATTTATCACAGTTGTAATTAATTCACAAAGCTCTTTTTCATAATATCTGTCTTTGATGGAATAAGCTTTATTCATTTTCTGAAGCATTGATGGGTGCCAGTTTGGCAATTACATAACCCTTAGTAGGTATGTACTAAATATTTGTTAAATAAGTTATTCCATCAAAGTTTTACTTACACAGAATTAAATGGGGAAATACTTCGAGAATTTAATAAGAAAACTCTGAGACGCTGGCAGAGTTACTGACAACTATAAAAATGGAGTGCCCTGTTTTGCAGTAAGAGTCACGTAGCACAACCACAGCAAAGGAAGCAATAACAAGACAAAAAGGCCGCGCACAGGCTGGGAGAAAGTATCTGCAAAGGATGTGACCAGCAAGGGATTAGTCTCGAGGATCTACAAGCAGCTCGTGGTGTTTAACACCACCAAAACAAGCAACCCGGTCAACAAACGGGCAGAACACCTAAACAGACATTTCTCCCAAGAAGACACATAGACGGCCAAGAGGCATGTGAAAATATGCTCATCTCTAATTAACAGAGAAATGCAAATCGAAACCATAACACCAGCCAGAATGGTCATCATCAAGAAATCAACAATGAATGGTGGAGAGGGTGTGGAGAGGAGGGAAGCCTCCTTCACTATTGATGGGAATGTTTGCTGGTTCAGCCACTATGGAGAACAGAATGGGGGTTCCTTAAAAAATGAAAAATGAAAAATGGGGCTACTGTATACATATATACACACTATATATAGAGTGTATATATATACTATATATACTGTATAGTATATATATACTATATATACTGTATATATATAGTATATATATA
>SJYF01000525.1:609055-619644 GCA_006410515.1 Procapra przewalskii | reverse complement strand
CAGCATTTGGGTAAAATATTTTATAGTTTTGGAAAAAATTGCTTTTTACTCTACAAAAGTTATTAAGCATGCTGGTACTATAAATTTTTCCTGCAATTATAAATGTTACTGTGTGAAAAAATGTCTCAGTTAAAATGTTACTCAGAGAAACAGCCAGGAGATTAACAGAGTGACAATCTCATTTCCTTTCATAAAACACTTGAAATATCTCTAAAATAAGCATTTCCTTTGGAATACTGAGGCTTAGCTTTGAGGCATATTGTTTTAGTAACTCTCCTTTGTCAGAAAAGACTGAGCGATGTCAAGCTCTTTCTTAGTAGCGGCTTTTTCCATGTTTCATAAGTTGCAATGTGTATTTCACTGCTGCTGCTGCTGAGTCACTTCAGTCGTGTCCGACTCTGTGTGACCCCATAGACGGCAGCCCACCAGGCTCCCCCGTCCCTGGGATTCTCCAGGCAAGAACACTGGAGTGGGTTGCCGTTTCCTTCTCCAATGCATGAAAGTGAAAAGTGAAAGTGAAGTCGCTCAGTCATGTCCGACTCTTAGTGACCCCATAGGCTGCAGCCCACCAGGCTCTTCCATCCATGGGATTTTCCAGGCAAGAGTACTGGAGCAGGGTGCCATTGCCTTCTCCAGTGTATTTCACTAGAGTGAATCAAATTCATTATTCTAAGTAGAGGTATTATTTCTAATGGTTAGCACAAGCATTTTTTCCATTGTCATACATATAGTGACATTCAATGAATATATGATAACAATATAAGTGAGTGATACTTTTTAATGCACTTTCTAGTGTACTCAGTAAACAGTCTCTGCCTCATGACACATGTTTTATGAAGCCACCATGATGAAATTAATTCGATTGTGTAGTTAATATATTTTTCACTGTCACATATTATTCTCTGCAGGGGAGGAAAAGAGTAAGGTACATATGGTAAAAAGAGTTATGCATATTATATATATATATATGTATAGAACTTGGTGGAATACTATGTACATATGACATATAACATAACCAAATATGGAACTGTCATTGGACAAAATATATTCTAGGAAATACATGAGAAGAGATCACCATTTTCTCATGTTAAAATATGCTCTCAGTCATTAGTGACTAGTTTTAAAAGATATAAAATAGCTGGATTTCTTTGAACGCTGTCCAACACATTGGTCAGTCCACAGGCTCAACCCCTCTTTTACTTAAATATACATTGGCTGCCACTGACTGGCACCATCTGGAGAGGGCAAAAGGAGGTCATTCTTGACACCTGGAAGTTTCTTCTCTGGGTAATGGGCCATAACTATTCTGTCAGGCATACATCTCATGGTTTCTACCGCCTTCTCCAGTGACTCCCCTGTTGTGAGCAGGCCGGGGGGAGCGTGGAAGGCTGGCAGAGTGAAATAGGTGCACATGACCTCTTTCATTGAGTTTCCTCCCAGGAGGCACCAACAAACTGGAAAGGAGAATCACACAGGTGCACAGGCAGGTCTGGGACTCCAGTATTCTGAACTACACTTTGTTCTTATTAGCATCTTAAATTCATCTTATTACGTTCCCAAGATGATCACTTCTGATTGGCTACGTCAAGGGGTTAGCACAATTACTAGCATATTATTAAAATGGATACATATATTCATGTTACCTTACTCTACCTATTGTGAGCCAGAGAAAAAGGAAGAAATACTTTATTTTCACCTGATTAAAATGATGATAACTGCTGGTTGAAACCAAGAGAGTACAGAAAAGTATAAAGATAAAAATGAAATTACTCTGAATATTCAGCCATTCACACTTTGATATATTAAACATTTCCTCATTTCCTCAAATAGTTTGCTATTTTTGAAAACTGAGGCAACGAACATCTCAGCAAGTGATCCTCATTTGTGTTTCTGATTATGCCCATGATGTATTCCTAGACATAGAGTCGAGTTTAGTTTCAGAGTCAGCATTTTATCATATGCTCTATGGAAAAGTCTTATCAGTTTATACTATGAGAGTATAATTGTTATCTGATAATCTCATCTTGACTAGTGTGTCTTGTTATACATTTTATAAAGGAAATCGCAGGGTCGAACACGACTGAGCGACTGAAGTGAACTGAACTCTAGTGTTTATTTGTTTAATTTGACGTCTTCACATTATTAACACTGTCGACTTTATATTTATTTTGATTAATTTTGGCAAAGTATGTTGGATTTTAAATATTCTTTTTGATAATCCGTACGCACTTCAGTTTTACTTTTGGTCCTAACCATTTGCTTACAATAATAGATGAAAATGCATCTTCTAATTTGTTAATCACTTTTTACTTTCACTTATGCCAGCTTTGGTAAACCACTCCAAGTTGGTGGTCAACGTTTTCTTTATTTTCCCTGTGCTTTCTCCTATTATATATGCCCTATAAAGGCTTTCTGCATAAGATTTTATGATATGTTTTCCTCATTTTTGGTACTCTTTTAACTTTTTCATATTGAACTTTTGAATCCCTCTAATTGTGTGAATGTAAGCGTATGAGTATCAGTCAAACCCAAAGGAAATCAACCCTGAATATTCATTGGGAGGACTGATGCTGAAGCTGAAACTTCAATACTTTGGCCCCCTGATGCAAAGACCTGACTCTTTGGAAAAGACCCTGATGCTGGGAAACACTGAAGGCAGGAGGAGAAGGGGAAGACAGATGAGACGGTTGGATGGCATCAGCAACTCGATGGACTGAGTTTGAGTGAACTCCGGGAGACAGTGAAAGACAGGAAAGCTGGGAGTGCTGCAGCTCATGGGGTCGCAAACAATTGGACTCGACTGAGCGACTGAACAGCAATAACAGTGTGTTTTTGCACCTAGCCATTATTTAATATAAGAAGAAACTTTAAGTTTCCCTTAAAGATTAAAAATTTCCCAAAACTGTACACTTTGCTTTATTTACTTCTCTCCTTCAGTGGCTGAAAGACTGGTGTTGCTTTTAAGTCCATTAGTGGTTCACTTTGTCTTTGAAATATTTTCTTGAGTTTTTCTTTCTCTTTTTATGATATCAAAATAGTTAAGCAGGATACTTTGAAGATTCTTTGTAAGATCTGAAACAATATCAAATTTACCACTGTTTTTTTTAAATTGGAGTATTAGATTCTTCTTATTAATGAAGCTTTTTTTTATTAATGAAGTTTTTTTTTTCATTTTATATCTTCCTTCTCAAATGTGTAAACTGGTATTTGCAATTAGACCATTGTTAGTATTATACTACATAACCAGTTTTAGCACCTACACCAAAGTATACCTTTTAAATTTTGATTCATTTGTCCATCTTTCATGGTTTAATATATATTTTCAAAGAAAGTTTTATGCCAAAAATGATTCTCCATTTCTTACCTAAATTAGTAACCCAAAATATTAATTACAATCAATATTTCTTGACTTCTTTAAGTATCCCATCCATCCTTTGGGAAAGGCCATATTACCTGACTCATAAACTTGGTGTGGGAATTAACTGAACTAATGTTAGCTAACGACTGTGTTTGGTGCTATTCAGTTAATATCATTATTGAGATATTCTTTTAATTTCATCGATAAGGGATGTAACTTGGCTAGCAGGAAAAGTCTTTGGTTATAGGATTGGTCCCTCAAATCGATAACTTGCCTTTTAGCATTTAATGTGCTAGAGGAAATATCTGAAGCTTGTCTGAATTTTATTCCATTTTTATTATTATGTGTTTGTTATAGAAGATAGATGCTTACTTGTTTTTACAATTGATGAAAATATATGTGGCTTTCTCTGATTATCCCTGATTCATGATGATGCATTTCAATCCATACAGTTAGATTTTTTTTTTCATCTTTGGAAATTCTTCATTTATACTGATAAATATTTTTTTTACCTCACTTTTTTTTTTAATTTTCTGCACTCATCTCCAGATGCTCCTTTAATTCAAAGATTGTCTTTCCATTATCTTTTTAAATCACATCTGAACTATTTTCCCTTTTTCCTACCACTGCAAGAACTTCTCTGATTCATCATACACTCACTGATTTAATCACACTGTGTTTCTGCCTTAGATGTGGCATGCATCTATTTTTCTTTCTTTCTTTTTCTTTTAGTTTACTCATTTATAGTGGGTTGAACTTTGTCCTTCCAAAAGTCAAGTTCAAGTTTTAAGCCCTAGTAGCTGTAAATATGAACTTTTCTAGAAATAAGATCTTTACAGATGTAATAAATTTAAAGATTTTAAGATGAGATAAAATGAATTTAGAATGAACCCTAAATCCAATGACTTGCATTATTATTATTATTTTAAAGAGAATGACTTTGAGACACAGAGACATAGATGGTGAGGCAATGTGAAAACGGAAGCTGAGATTTATACCGAAGATCACTGGCAACCAAGGGTAGGCAAGAAAAGAGTGTGGAAAACATTTTCCCTCAGCTCCTCCAGAAGGAGCCAACTATTTGGGTTGCCTTCATTTGACCGTGTGATTACCATAACTGTGAGACAATAAATTTCTTGTGTTTTCTGATGCAAGATTTGTGGTAATTTGTTGTGGTAGCCCTTCAGTTCAGTTCAGTTCAGTTCAGTCGCTCAGTCGTGTCCGACTCTTTCAGACCCCATGAATCACAGCATGACAGGCCCATCACCAACTCCTGGAGTTCACTCAAACTCACGTCCATTGAGTCCATGATGCCATCCAGCCATCTCATCCTCAGTCATCGCCTTCTCCTCCTGCCCCCAATCCCTCCCAGCATCAGAGTCTTTTCCAATGAGTTAACTCTTCACATGAGGTGTCCAAAGGATTGGAATTTCAGCTTTAGCATCATTCCCTCCAAAGAAATCCAAGGTTGATCTCCTTCAGAATGGACTGGTTGGATCTCCCTTGCAGTCCAAGGGACTCTCAAGAGTCTTCTCCAACACCACAGTTTAAAAGCATCAATTCTTCAGTGCTCAGCCTTCTTCACAGTCCAACTCTCACATCCACACATGACCACAGGAAAAACCATAGCCTTGAATAGATGGACCTTAGTTGGCAAAGTAATGTCTCTGCTTTTGAATATACTGTCTAGGTTGGTCATAACTTTTCTTCCAAGGAGTAAGTGTCTTTTAATTTCATGGCTGCAGTCACCATCTGCAGTGATTTTGGAACCCAGAAAAATAAAGTCTGACACGGTTTCCTCATCTATTTCCCATGAAGTGATGGGACCAGATACCATGATCTTCTTTTTCTGAATGTTGAGCTTGAAGCCAACTTTTTCACTCTCCTCTTTCACTTTCATCAAGAGGCTTTTTAGCTCCTCTTCACTTTCTGCCATAAGGGTGGTGTCATCTGCATATCTGAGGTTATTGATATTTCTCCCAGCAATCTTGATTCCATCTTGTGTTTCTACCAGTCCAGCGTTTCTCATGATGTACTCTGCATATAAGTTAAATAAGCAGGGTGACAATATACAGCCTTGATGTACTCCTTTTCCTATTTGGAACCAGTCTATTGTTCCATGTCCAGTTCTAACTGTTGCTTCCTGACCTGCGTACAGGTTTCTCAAGAGGCAGGTCAGGGGGTCTGGTGTTCCCATCTCTTTCAGAATTTTCCTAGTGACACTAGGAAACCCAATTTTTATTTTATATTTTTAAAATTTCTTTGTCTCTGTTTTCTACTAAATGACAAGAGTCCAAGAATCAGGAAATAAGTTGTCAATTCTATTGTTTATTGACTTTTTTTCATTTATTTCCTTACTTTTCTTTTTTTTCTTTCAAAGATATTAAAGTAGGAAATTATGGTGGTCTCATTGGGGAATAGAAGCCAAATACTATATTAAATAGACCCTTTAATATACTGATAATGAAATGATTACATGTATAATTATAAATAAAGGATACAGTGAAGATCAAATCACATTGTATAGGATATGAGAAAAAGAAAATCTAATATACTGTATGATATTTAATATCAAATGCTAAAATTACAGTTTGTAACTCTAAAAGGAAAATCGTATTCAAGATGGGTATCTTTTAAACTCAATGTGCAAAAGCTCTCTTAGTTTAGATTTCCCTAGAACAAAATCCTAAAGCAAAGATTAGAGTACAGTTAGTTTATTTTGGAGATGATCCCCTCTGGTAAAGGAGTGAGGAAGTGAGACCAGGATGCAAAGTCAGCCAATAATGGCTGCTATGAAGTAATAAAATGACTATAGGTATCTGGAGCTTAGCCACGCAGAGAACTCTGGACACTAGTGCAAACCATGTCACTTCACATGAGAGGAAAGTATTTATATACCAACTGCCTTCTGTCATTGGTGAGGTCTGTTCTTCTAGGTGGGAACCACAGCATTTCCTGAATACTTCTGGTTTGCTAATCGGGTGGGAAATCAGGCTCTGATTAACTAAGACAGATCTTAGGGAAATCATACAGATTTTGTCAATTAAAAGTCAAGTCGGTGCACTCTAAAGTAGTAGAGGGCATGGACTGGACACCAGTCACGTCAGCCACAGTGGCATTAAATACAGGGATCCTCTTTGACTTTCTGAAGGTCCAAGGTTAGCATTGGCAGCTCTGAATCCATATGGAGAGAGCGCTGGCACCGTGGGAGCTCTGGATGGCGTTTCTGCAGTTGTCTTGACCTTCCTGTCGTGGTTGCTAGTTGACTATAATATCTCCAAGCTTTGTGTTCCTTTAACTATAAGTAAAAGTGGAAGAAAAAAAGGACCAGTGCTCAGCAGAGATTTTCTCTGCATGAATCTCTTTTCAACAGGAGAGAAAAATCTACCATAGAATCCCCCCAGCTGACTTCTTAATATTTCCCTGATGCCATGGAAAGAGGAAGGGACCTATTTTCCTTCAGATTAAGGACTCTTAATCTAGTATTTCAACAAATCTGAGGTTTGATCGCAAGAGAGATGTGGAGAATGGAAACGACTTCTGGAAACAACAGCCTAGCCTACTAAAACACATAAAAAGAAAAACGAGCCTGCAGATGTTTTATGTGTAATAACTGTTGCCTCAGTTTTATTTTGTTAACTATTCTCATATATAATGTAATTCTTAGAAGTAACAAGCTAACATACTCATATACATTATACACACACACACACACACACACACACACACACACCTGTGTCTGAGTGGGTATGTATCTCTTTGAATTTGTTTCAATGTGATAAGTTCAAATTTTTCATATCCTCAAAATTTAGGGGCGATTACCTCCTGGTTTTTAAGTATTTCAAGTCCCTTCTTGATATTTTATTTTCTGGCAGTAGGTACTCCATGTAATCATAGATCTTAACCATATTCCCATCTAAAATTTTGTTTCAGTCTTACATAACTGAAATGAACACAATGAAGACTCTACAAGGACAGTGAGTCTCTCTCCTGTACAATTTTTGGTCTCATTTCAATAGAAACTGTTGTAAACGTGAGTGGCTTGTCATCTTTCATCTATCAGTCTTGACATGTGTGCTTAGATAGGTCTTGCTTTTAATTTCCACTGCATTTCATTCAATAGTTCCCCAGAACTTAACAGATTTATAAGTTTAATTTAAATTTAATTAGACAAAGAAAAACAAATTGTTGAGAAAATAATGAAGCATTATCCTAGATTTTTATGAGCTTACTTTTAGATCTAAAAAAATCCCCACACACCCTTTTACTTGGGAATTGTTCACTTATCTAATAGACAAAACTCCAAAGCTCAGTGGCTTGACACCATGCAGTTGTTTCTCACTTCATTAAATGAAATTTAAAGCAGAGCTCTTAGCTGGTTCTTAGTTGGTGACTCCAAGACCAGATCTTAGCTTTGGTTTTATCTTCTTCGGCAAATGATTTCCGAGGCCACTAAGCTAGGGCAGACAGCAAGCACAAGGAAGGGCTTGGGAGATTTGCGAGGATAAGTCCTAGAAGCAGCTTGCATGAAACGCTCACATTTCATTGTCTAGACCCAGATGCATAATCAAAGCTAATTGCAAACGAGTCTAGGAAATATAGCCTGACTCTGTGACCAGAAAAATAAAAAAAAATAGACTTGGTGATCAATTCACATCACCATGACATTCTATTAACTGTAAATTGCAAGAAAACAATTGCCATTCACTAACAAGCTTCCCTAGTGGCTCAGAGGGTAAAGTGGCTGCCTGCAATACAGGAGACCTGGGTTCGATCCCTGGGTCAGGAAGATCTACTGGAGAAGGAAATGGCAACCCACTCTGGTACTCTTGCCTGGAAAATCCCATGGGTGGAAAAGCCTGGTGCAGACTATAGTCCATGGGGTCGCAAAGAGTCACACATGACTGAGCAACTTCACTTTCAACAAGCAAGTAAACAACAATATGCGGTGCTTTCTAAAGTTTATTCATTAAAAAAATGTTGTCAATTTAGTAAATATTAGACCAAACATTGAGTATTAGGTTTGTGATTTTAGATCTTGCCAAAATGTTTTTGTAAAAAAAATTCTTTATTCTACAAATATCATTGTCTACTATCCACTAAGAATTGTAATTGCATTTAGCATTATACATTAATAATATTTTAATTGTTTAGTCTTACCTAATACTGATAACACTTAAGAAATAATAGTGATTTATTATGAATAAATACTGATTTATTCAGGTCTTTATATATGAGAAGAAAGAGAACTTCTCATTTCATTAAAAAAAAGTAACGTGCTGATTTTATTCACTATCACAGAAAACACACTGGTCACAGAAAACACTCTCTTCCAACAAAACAAGAGACGACTCTACACATGGACAGATGGTTAATACCGAAATCAGATTGATTCTATTCTTTGCAGCCACAGATGGAGAAGCTCTATACAATCAGGAAAAACAAGACCTGGAGCTGACCGTGGCTCAGATCATGAACTCCTTATTGCAAAATTCAGACTTAAATTGAAGAAGGTAGGGAAAACCACTAGACTATTTAGGGATTACCTAAATCAAATCCCTTACGATTATACAGTAGAAGGGACAAACAGATTCAAGTGATTAGATCTGATTGAAAGAGTGCCTGAAGAATGAAGCATAGAGGTTCATGATATTGTATTAAGAGTCAGTAATCAAGACCATTCCCCCAGAAAAGAAATGCAAGAAAGGCAAAATGGTTGTCTGAAGAGGCCTTACAAATAGATGAGAAAAGAGAAGCTAAAGGCAAATGAGAAAATGAAAGTTACAAGCATCTGAATGCAGAGTTCGAAAGACTAGCATGGAGAGATAAGAAAGCCTTCCTCAGTGATCAATGCAAAGAAATAGAGGAAAACAATAGAGTTGGAAAGATTAGAGATTGCTTCAAGAAAATTAGAGACAAAAAGGGAACATTTCATGCAAAGATGGGCTCAATAAAGGACAGACACGGTATGGACCTAACAGAAGCAGAGGGTGTTAAGAAGAGATGACAAATAACAAGGCTTCCCTCATAGTTCAGTTGGTGAAGCATCTGCCTGCAGTGCAGGAGACCTGGGTTTGATTCCTGGGTTGGGAAGATCCCCTGGAGAAGGAAATGGCAGCCCACTCCTGTCTTCTTGCCTGGAGAATCCCGTGGACAGAGGAGCCTGGCAGGAGTCCGACACAACGTAGTGACTAACGCAGCACTACCATACAAAAAAAGATCCGAATGACCCAGATAATCACGATGGTGTGGCCACTCACCTAGAGCCAGACCTCCTGGAGCGTGAAGTCAGGTGGGCCTTGTGAAGAATCACTACAAACAAAGCTAGCGGAGGTGACGGAATTGTCGTTGAGCTATTTCAGATATTAAAAGATGATGCTATGAAAGTGCTGCACTCAATATGTCAGCAAATTTGGAAAACTCAGCAGTGGCCAAGGACTGGAAAATTTCAGTTTTACTCCTATTCCAAAGAAGGGCAATGTCAAAGGATGTTTAAACTACCGCATAATTGCACTCATCTCACACTAGCAAAGTAATGCTCAAAATACTCCAAGTAAGGCTTCAACAGAACTTGATTTGAAAACTTCCATATGTTCCAGCTGGGTTTAAAAAGGCAGACTAAACAGAAATCAAATTGCCAACATCCATTGGATCATAGAAAAAGCAAGAGAGTTCCAGAAAAACATCTACTTATACTTTATTGACTATGCCAAAGCCTTTGCCTGTGTGAATAACAACAAACTGGAAAATTCTTCAAAAGGTGGAAGTACCAGACTTCCTTACCTGCCTCCTGAGAAATCTGTATGCAGGTTAAGAGCAACAGGTAGAACTGGACATGGAACAACAGACTGGCTCCAAATCAGAAAAAGAGTACATCAGGGCTGTATATTGTCACCCTGTTTTTATTTAACTTACATGCAGAGTACATAATGAGAAACACCGGGCTGGAAGAAGCACAAGCTGGAATAAAGATTGTGGAGAGAAATATCAATAACCTCAGATATGCAGATGACACCACCCTTATGGCAGAAAGCAAATAGGAATAAAAGAGCCTATTGATAAAAGTGAAAGAAGACAGTGAAAAAGCTGGCTTAAAACTCAACATTCAAAAAACTTAAGATCATGACATCCGGTCCTGTCACATAATGGAAAATAGAAGGGAAACAATGGAAACAGTGACAGACTTTATTTTCTTAGGCTCCAAAATCACTGCAGATGGTGACTGCAGTCG
>SJYF01000525.1:576469-589336 GCA_006410515.1 Procapra przewalskii | reverse complement strand
CTCTTTAACAAGTGGTGCTGGGAAAACTGGTCAACCACTTGTAAAAGAATGAAACTAGATCACTTTCTAACACCACACACAAAAATAAACACAAAATGGATTAAAGATCTAAACATAAGACCAGAAACTATAAAACTCCTAGAGGAAAACATAGGTAAAACTCTCCCCAACATAAACCACAGCAGGATCCTCTATGACCCACCTCCCAGAATATAGGAAATAAAGGCAAAAATAAACAAATGGGTCCTAATTAAAATTAAAATCTTCTTCACAACAAAGGAAACTATAAGCAAGGTAAAAAGACAGTCTTCAGAATGGGAGAAAATAATAGCAAACAAAGCAATGGACAAAGAATTAATCTCAAAAATATACAAGCAACTCCTGCAGCTTAACTCCAGAAAAATTAATGACCCAATCAAAAAGTGGGCCAAAGAGCTATACAGACATTTCTCTGAAGAAGACATACAGATGGCTAACAAACACATGAAAAGATGCTCAACATCACTCATTATCAGAGAAATGCAAATCAAAACCACAATGAGGTACCATTTCACACCAGTCAGAATGGCTGCGATCCGAATGTCTACAAGCAATAAATGCTGGAGAGGATGTGGAGAAAAGGGAACCCTCTTACACTGTTGGTGGCAATGCAAACTAGTACAGCCACTATGGAGAACAGTGTGGAGAGTCCTTTAAAAAATGGAAATAGAACTGGTTTATGACCCAGCAATCCCACTGCTGGGCATACACACTGAGGAAACCAGAACTGAAAGAGACACGTGTACCCCAATGTTCATCACAGCACTGTTTATAATAGCCAGGACATGGAAGCAACCTAGATGTCCATCAGCAGATGAATGGATAAGAAAGCTGTGGTACATATACACAATGGAATATTACTTAGCCATTAAAAAGGGTACATTTGAATCAGTTCTAATGAGGTGGATGAAACTGGAGCCTATTATACACAGTGAAGTAAGCCAGAAAGAAAAACACCAATACAGTATACTAACACATATATATGGAATTTAGAAAGATGGTAATGATAACCCTCTATGTGAGACAGAAAAAGAGACACAGATGTATAGAACAGTCTTTTGGACTCTGTGCGAAAGGGAGAGGGTGGGATGATATGGGAGAATGGCATTGAAACATGTAAATTATCACATGTGAAATGAATCGCCAGTCCATGTTCGATGCATGAGACAGGGTACTTGGGGCCGGTGCACTGGAATGACCCAGAGGGATGAGATGGGGAGGGAGGTGGGAGGGGGGTTCAGGATGGGGAACACATGTACACCCATGGCTGATTCATGTTAATGTATGGCAAAACCAATACAATATTGTAAAGTAAAATCAATAAAACAGATTTTTTTTAATGAAATAAAAATGGTTAGAATTACTTCAAGAAGTTACTACAAGGAGAACTTAAAATAAAATTCTAAAAGAAGACAACCAGAGATGAAAAAATAATGTTGACTAAAAAAGAAGATAAGTTCAGATAAACATTTTTTCATACAATATTAATATTGAGTTTAATAAGCTACATAATTTTAAGTAGGTAAAAATATCATGTAAATAGCAATAAAATATTTAACACAATTTGTTTCTTTGGGGTTTCCTGGACTATCAGTAATTTATTCAAGACTTAGAAAAGTTCAATATACTTGATAAAATGATTATTTTAATTGGAAAAATAGTGTAAATTTCAAATCACTAGGATGAAAATGGAAAAGAGTGGCAGTAGAACAAGAACAAGATCCATAACATATCAAAAAAAATAAAAGAATGAAAACAAAAATTAAAATACATATAACATGTCAATTCTAATCTCCAAATTCATCTCACCTTCCCCTTTTGCCCCTATTTTCACATATCCATTCTCTCCATCTGTATCTCTATGTGTGCCCTGGGTATAGGTTGTCGGGAATGTAAGTTGATACAGCTACCGTGGAAAACAGTATAGAGATTACATAAAAAACTAAAATAGAGCTACCATATGACCCAGTAATCCTCTTGCTAGGCATATAACTAGAGTGTTAGTGGCTCAGTTGTGTCAGACTGTTTGCGACCCCATGGACTGTAGCCTGCCAAGATTCTCCATCCATGGGATTCTCCAGGCAAGAACACTGGAGTGGGTTGCCATTTCCTTCTCCAGGGGATCTTCTCAACCCAGGGATTCAGTCTGGATCTCCCACATTGCAGGCAGACTCTATCATCTGAGTCACCAGAGAAGCCCAAGAAAACCACAACCCAGAGAAAACCACAATTCAAACTGACCCGTGTACCCAAATGTTCCTTGCAGCACTATTTACAATGGCCAGGGCATGGAGACAACCTACATGTCCAATGACAGGTGAGGGCATAAAGAAGCGGCCACACAGATATACAAAGGGGTGTTACTCAGTCATAAAAAGGGATGAGACTGCACCATTTGTAGAGGATTACACACCATATATTAACCTTTGTTCCACAGGTAGCTTGTTTATGCCCTATTCCCATGCCTTCTCGATATCACAAATTAATACTTGACTCAACACATTCTCTCTTTTTTTGCCTCTATTATGGCATTGTGCTAGATGCTATAACTGAGTTAATATGAATGATACCATTCTTCATTTATTGAATTTAAATCTATTTTGGGAGAAATCTTTCTCAATAAGCAATGCAAAGACTGCAGAGAATCTACCATTAAGGGAAAACAGCAATTTATACATAAATTAATATTTGACTAATTTCTATAATCCTCATTATCTATTTTTTAAAAATGAATCCTTAAAAGCAATTGTTTTCTTTGACTTTAGACTTGTAATGAAATTTTATATTGACTAAAAATAATCCATCATTAATTGAAGATATTACAGATCTAAAAGGGGACAAATGAGAACTCTGTCAGGAGGCTAACAATTCAGTCCAGTCAGTCATATATGAGTCTTCGTGACCACGCTGACTGCAGCATGCCAGACTTCCCTGTCCATCACCAACTCCTGGAACTTGCTCAGACTCATGTCCATTGACTCAGTGATGCCATCCAACCATCTCATCCTCTGTTGTCCCCTTCTCCTCCTGCCTTCAATTTTTCACAGCATCAGTGTCTTTTCAGATGAGTTAGCTCTTCACATCAGGTGGCCAAAGTACTGAAGTTTCAGCTTCAGCAATAGTCCTTCCAATGAATATTCAGGACTGATTTTCCTTAGGATGGACTGGTTGGATCTCTTTGCAGTCCAAGGGACTTTCAAGAGTCTTCTCCACCACCACAGTTCAAAAACATCCATTTTAATTGCCCAGCTTTCTTTCATGGTCCAACTCTCACATGCCTACTGGGAAAACTATAGCTTTGGCCAGACAGACCTTTCTTGGCAAAGTAATGTTTCTTCTTTTAATGTCATAGCTTCCCCCCCCCCCAAGGAGCAAGTGCCTTATAATTTCATGGCTACAGTCACCATTTTGCAGTGATGTTTGCCCAAGAAAATAAGGTTTGTCACTGTTTCCATTGTTCCCCCCGTCTATTTCCCATGAAGTGATGAGACCAGACATCATTATCTTCATTTTTTGAATGTTGAGTTTTCAGTCAACTTTTTTACTCTCTTCTTTCACTTTCATCGAGAGGCTCTTTGGATTCTCTTCTCTTTCTGCCAAAAGGATGGTGTTATCTGCATGTGAGGTTATTGATATTCCTCCCAGCAATCTTGATTTCAGTTTGTGCTTCATCCAGCCTGGCATTTCTCATAATATACTCAACATAGAAGCTAAATAAGCAGGGTGACAGTACACAGCTATGACGTACTCCTTTCCCAATATTGAACCAGTCTGTTGTTCCACATCTGGTGCTAACTGTTGCTTCTTGACCTGCATACAGGTTTTTCAGGAAGCAGGTAAGGTGCTCTGATAAATGTCATTTCCACAGCAAAGATTGTGAGTCTAAGGACATTTGAAAACAGAAACGTTTCAAATGTTCTAAGCCTAGAGCCTCTCCTCATCCACACACACTAAATCAAGGCGTCCAGAAAGCAATGCTAAGCATGCTCGCATGTGCATGTGTGGTGCACGCACAGGTATTTTCCTTAATAAGAGAGTCCTGATACCTTCCTTACCATCTCTTCATCCTGAGACTCTTTTAAAAATTGTTTTAAGTTTTTGGCTTCCTGACACCCAAGCAGACTGAGAAGCAAGATGTTCATTTGATTATATAAAAGCTGGCAAAGTAGAAGTCAAGTGTTTCCCCTTTAAGTGACCTTTCTCATAAGATTTTCTCCAGGTCTCTCTTCTCTGTGGGAATCAACTATATATTGCTAATTAGTTTCTTTATTAGCTTAACTTTTCCTGTTAATTGGCACTGATCACTTAGCTTCTTATCATCTCCATTCCAGTATGATAGTATTCATTAGGAATACTAACAAAAAATAATTATTCATGCTTATGTATTCAATTTGCTGATTTGGAAAGCATACAATATTGGCAATTAAGTCTAGGCAATAGCCTTTGGATGAAAGATAATTATGAAGACATTTTGATAAGTAGTGTTTATGGGTGTGGCAAAGCATGTAATTTCAGTCACCTGGTTGCCCAGAAAATTTGAGTTGGAGATTGAGACTATAGAAGAGAAAACGTAACTTTTTCTTCTATCCTTCTAAATTCTCGACTGAGATTCCTGTAGCAAAACATTGATTAACAGGAGAAAAACATAAATTTTCTTATATAAATTTTATGTAACATGGAAAACTTTATAAGGAAATGGAGATGCTAAGAAACTGTTAAAAAAAAAGTCTTAAAAATGAGTGTTTTTATGTTAGTTTTGCTGATGAACAGAAAATTCTAGAACAATGAGATAAGACAAAAGGTATGAGTTAAGGAACTTAGTACCTATTTGTTCAGATAGTTCTCTGTGACCCTTTGTTTTCTGAGATAAGAGTGTTCCTTTCCTCTGTGTTTAGGGACAACACTTCTCACATGAGGGTTTTATCACCTGCTTTGCAGAAGGTTAGAAATTCTATCTTAGGTTTCATGACCTGCTGTAGAGGATGGTCAGAATTTCATTCCTGTGCATGCTATTTCTCAAACTATTTCACCTTGAAATATTTCATATGCCAAACACCACATTTGAGGTACCAATTCCTGAACCCCATCAGACAGAATCAGGGTTTTGTGGACACCCAACAGTGGCTTGTGTACTCCTAAGCTCATGGAACCCCACTTCAGCAATTAGTTATAAAGGTATAGGCCATGTCAAAGATTTATATGCTAAATCAATTGTCCTGATATTGAAAAACTAATGTTATGTTGATTTTTCATTTCGCAGCAGATTAAAGGGCAAGAGATTTGTTTTATACAGGTGCATTGTCCTTTTTGAAATCCTTCTCTCATTCTGCCAAAAATGTAACATATGCCTTTTATGAAACTGTTTATTCTAAACATATGTTTTCCTGTGTTCACATACTCATATATGTGAACATGTGAAAAACAAAATTTTATGAGCAAGCTTGACATAGAAAACATATAAGAAGCACCTCTGAATCGATCGAGGCAAAGTCTTCTTCACCCCTTAATCATAAGTACAGTGAATCCTTAATTTTGATTGAATCCACAATCTGTTTTAATTTCATCATTTCATAAATGACAGAAGGCCCATAAATGACATTTCATAAAGGACTGGAACAGTGAAAATTGCTTAGTATTAAAATACATCAGACACAGACCTGAGGCTAGAACCATGGGTTAGCAGGCTGTCTTTCCTGTGCCCATGGCCAGCTCCCTGGATAACACCTGTATGTGTGTGTATATGTGTGTGTGTGTGTGTGTGTGTGTGTGTGTGCACGCTCTCAGTCACACAGTCATGTGTAACTCTTTGGGACTGCAGCCCACCAGGCTTTTCTGTCCATGGGATTATACCAGCAAGAATACTGAAGTAGTTTGCCATTTTCTCCTCCAGGGGATCTTCCCAACCCAGGGATCATACCAGAGTCTCCTGGAATTTCTGCACTGGCAGGTGAATTATTTACCACTGAGACACCTGGGAAGCACATGGATAAACTACATTCCTGCATTTGAAAAATAAGTACAGAAGTCCATTTCACAAGTGAAATTAAGCAAAAAGATTTAAGAACTATTTTTTTTTCTATAAAAAGCTTTATTGTTTTCATTTGGTCCAGGATTTTGGAGAATGCTCTGGTGTGTTAAGAAGCCTCCTAGTGGCTTCAGAAAGGAGCTCTAGGCAGAAGCCTTGACATTAAGGGAGCTCCTCAAGGACCGCTGGGCTCCCGAGGCTCCTAGCTGTGCTTGAGAGTGAGCCTTTCAAAGAAATATTCACCCAACCCAGCCTGAAGACCAGCCAGACTGCGGAGGTCGGTCAGGTGGTCACCCATCTTCTTGATGAGACTTATTTCTTCATCTTGGAAATGTCTCTCCAGGAGTCACAGACGTAGGGGATTGCATGGGCAGAACCCCGGCCAAACAGACCCAAAACGGTGTGGTTCAGGTTCTCCATGGGAAGGGCGGTTCCCATAGCATCCTGGGTTTTACCCCCACACATCCAATACTTTGGCCACCTCATGTGAAGAGCTGACTCATTGGAAAAGAGCCTGATGCTGGGAGGGATTGGGGGCAGGAGGAGAAAGGGACGACAGAGGATGAGATGGCTGGATGGCATCACTGACTCAATGGACATGAGTTTAAGTAAACTCCGGGAGTTGATGATGGACGGGGAGGCCTGGCGTGCTGCAATTCATGGGGTCGCAAAGAGTCGCACACGACTGAGCAACTGAACTGAACTGATCTTGAGATGGCTTCTGCATTATCCAATAAGAGGGCACCTGCTGTGCTGGTTTTGCATTTTCAAGAGACACTGCAGCCTTCCTGCTTCTCCTTGGCCAGTTCTCAAAAACAGTGGCACACACCCTGCAGAGCCACATCATCACGGTTGAAATAGAAGCCCAGAGATAGGGAGGTATGAAGTGAAGTGAAGCCCACCAGGCTCCTCTGTCCATGGGATTCTCCAGGCAAAAATACTGGAGTGGGTTACCATTTCCTTCTCCAGGAGCTCTTCCCGACCCAGGGATCGAACCTCGGTGTCCCACATTGCGGGCAGACGCTTTACCATCTGAGCCACCAGAGAAACGCTGGGGTGGGAGCTGTAGGAGCCCACATATGCATGTTGACTACACTGCTGATGGCCGCTTCCCGCTCGGTGGAGTAATTCTGATGAATCTGGGAATTCACGGTTAATCGGTTATAAGGAGTTAAGCTCAAACAATGGCGTTGACTAGTCCTGGTGATTACGGACGGCTGAGTGGCTGATTCTGAAGGCTGAGACTGGACAAAAGGTTGGAGGGTGGTCAGAAACTGGGGCAAGGGGCATGCTGGGCCTGTTCCCTCCAAGCGTTGTTGAAGCAGAAGACAGATTCACAGGACCGGCAAGTGAGTTTTTAGACAGATTTGCAGGACAATCAGTTAAGAATTTTTAATCATGATATTTGAGAGGAAAAAAAAAATTTTTCCTGGTATCTGATGGGTGAAAGACGCCCACCTTGCAATGCTCTACTTAGAAATCAGTCCACTTTTGTGATGCTGTTTATGCCTAACGGGATAGCACATGAGAGGAAGGGTTGGTCCTATGTCACTGCCAGCAGCATTTGTTTCTCTGGAGTTTGGTGGTCCACACTGGTAACCTCCAAGCAATGAAATTTCAGTGGGATGCTATTTAAGTTGGCCAAATATTAAATAGCATTTATATAACATACCAGCAAATTTAAAACATCAGCCTTTATAACTGAAAGTAAAATTTGGTAATTCTCAATGGATTAGAAAATATTGGAGGCTGTATTCCAAAGAAGTTATATAATTATGCTGATCACATTTTGTATTCTTATAATTTACTGGCTTATAAATTATTCCATGTATTTTATTCAATAAAAATATTTAATTGGGAAAAGAAATTATAGTTTGGATAAAGATACAATTTAGCTCATTTTATGCATTTTGGCATATTGTTTCATTGTGAAATTTATAAATTACAATGAATGAGGTCATATAAGTGGCAGTGGAAAATAAAATGCATCAATATACATACATTTTTAATAGGATTCAGCAGTTTTCAGAACACAAAAGCAGAGGCTTTTTATAAATATTGAAAAACAGCATTCAAGGAACCATGTTTCTAAAATAATGTTTTGCTACTTTTTTCTCTGATTTCATTATGAAAGTTTCTCTTGTGTTTAGTTTGTAATCTGCATCCTAAGAATTGGATTCCATTTTTTTTTAGATATTCAAGAACAAAAAAAAACAAGGCAGTGTTTTATTTTAATTTTTTAATTAATTAATATATTTTAATTGTAGAATAATTACTTTATAATATTGTGATGGATTCTGCCATACATTGACATGAATCAGCCACAGATGCATGTGTTTCCCCCACCCTGAACCCCCTTTTCAGTTCCCTCCCCACCCCTTCATTCTGAGTTGTCCCAGAGCAGCAGCTGTGAGTGCCCTGCTTCATGCATTGAACTTGCACTGGTCATGTTTCCCATATGGTAAGACACATGTTTCAATTCTGCTCTTTCAAATCATCCCGCCCTTGCCTTCTCCCACATAGTCCAAAAGTCTTTTCTTTACATCTGTGTCTCTTTTGCTGCCTTGCATAAAGGATCATCATTACCCTCTTTCTAAATCCATATACGTGCATTAGTATACTGTATTGGTGTTTCTCTTTCTGACTTAACTTCACTCTGTATAATAAGCTATAGCTTCATCCACCTCCTTAGAACTGACTCAAACATGGTCCTTTTATAGTTGAGTAATAGTCCATTGTGTATATGTACCACAACTTCCTTATCCATTCATCTGCCCATGGACATCTGGTTGCTTCTATGTTCTAACTATTTTAAACAGTGCCACGATGAACATTGGAATACACGTGTCTCTTTCAATTCTGGTTTCCTTGGTGTGTATGCCCAGCAGTGGGATTGCTGGGTCATAAGGCAGTTCTATTTCCAGTTTTTTAAGGAATCTCCACACTGTTCTCCATAGTGGCTGTACCAGTTTTCATTACCACCAACAGTGTAAGAGGGTTCCCTTTTCTCCACACCCTCCCCAGCATTTATTGCTTGTAGACATTTTGACTGTGGCTATTCTGACCAGTGTGAGATCATACCTCATTGTGGCTTTGATTTGAATTTCTCTAATAATGAGTGATTTTTGAGCATCTTTCTGTGCATTTACTAGCCATCTGCATGTCTTCATTGGAGAAATGTCTGTTTAGTTCTTTGGCCCACTTCTTGATTGGGTTGTTTGTTTTCCCAGAAGACAAAAAGAAACAGAAAGGCAATGTTATTTATTAAGATAAATTGTCATGCTATAAATAGGAAGGTAGGTAGGTAGATAGGTAGATGACAGATAGATACAGCTTTATACACTCACAGCTATACGTACATACACACACAGCTTCAACTGCAGACATAACATTGTTTGGGGAAAGCATCGCTTCTGTCCAGTCTTCCATTACCTGTGTGCACCCCAGTCTAGCATTTTTTTGCTCTATCTGTATTAACCTGGTTTCCAAAACATTTTGACCTGTTCCTCATCATCTTTGCACCTATTCTATCCTTGTGACTAGACTGGCAAAAAGCATGGTGTCTGGAAAAATAATTTCCATGAAGTCTTTATTTTCTGAATAAAAATCTTTCCTACTGGCCAAAATAGTAACTTATATCTTCTCACATTGCCTCACATATAATGTCACCTCTCTCTTCTTTCCATTTAACAAACAGAATAGAATAGTAGTTGCTGGTAGCTGGAGGGAGGGAAAAATGGGGAGTTGTTGTTGGGTATAACATTTTAGTTATGCAAGATGAACGAGATCTAGAAATCTGTACAACATAGGATGCATAGTTAACAATGTTCTATTGTGCATGTAAAATTTTGGGGAAAGGGTAGATTTCATGTTTTATGTGCTCTCAACACAAAACCAATAACATAACAACGAATCAATAACATAACAACAAAAGCTCAGAATAAACAAAGAAACACTTAGCTTTTGGAGTTGATAGATATGGCTATTACTGTGATTGTGGCAGTGGTTTCCTATGTATATGTATGTCCAAACTCATCAAATTTCATATTTAAATACACGTAATTTTTGAATATCAATTAACTTTTTAAATCATTAAATATTGGATGCCAATAAATCCTTTGATGCTTGAGAACCAGATGAATCACTCCTGAAAAATTAATACTAGTCTTGAAGTTATGGTCAGTCTACGTATATATATTAATATAGTCCCTGATGGTCCCAGGGAAGATTTTGACCATTCTGCTCTTAAGAACCATTTTGAAGTTTCAATGTGTATTATTCTATTTGTATACTAGGCAAATGTATATTGTTACGCTCTATACAGACGTAAGTGGAATATCATCTCCAGCATCATGTTGCATTTTTTTTCATTTTGTTTTTCTTTTTAAGATTCATCCTTGTTGTCATAGAAACATTTAATGCACTGCTCTTAGCTTCTTCTGATATTGCTTTACACCATGAATAATATTCCGGTGAACTTCTTTGAGTCCCCTGTGGACATATGTGAGGATTCAGTTTACAAGTCAATTTGAGGCATTGTAAATACTTTCCCCATTTCATTATTTAATGACTTTGTTGTATAATTGAATACATATAATGGTTTTGTCTAATAGGCTGTTCCTAAATTTTTGTCTTATATTTTTGTAATTTTGAACTTTTGCCTAAAAAGTTCTTTTTTACCCAGTCCTGAGTCACAATTTTTTTTGTCAATAACTTATTTTACTTATGTTATAATTTTACTTTTCATAACTGCATCTTCATTCTTTCTGCTCTTCATTTGCTAGTAGACAAGGATCAAGTTTTATTTTTTTGTTTGTTTGCTTGGTTTTCTTCTCCATGTTATTTATCATATTCTCAACAGTCTCCATAACAATATTTTCTTTCCCTCATTATCCATGGAACAACTTTTACCATGTAAGTTCTCTTATCTGTATAAAAGTCTAGCTCTGAAATATCATTATATTCCATTTTCTTGACTAATGATTTCCAAAAGACATGATGGTTTTGTGTTTATTATTGGTATCATTTTAAAATGTCAGTATCTGCTAGGGCAAGTCTCATTCATGTTTTTTTAGTTAAATGTATTCAACTGCTTGTGGATTTTTATTACTCATTTTACAGTTTAGTGTAATTTACTTGTATTTTAAACAATATTCAAATTCTATTTTGATTTTATCATATATATATTCATTATGGGAGGATTAGCAACTGTGGTAGTTAGGCTGTCCTATTCATGAGCAAGCATGGTCTCTCCATTTAATCTTTTAACACTCTTTATTTGGGATTTAGATTTCTCCTCTATAGAGATGGGAGTGTGTGGATGCATGCTCAGCCGCTTCAGTCCTGTCTGACTCTTTGCCTCCCTATGGACTGTAGCCCGCCAGGCTCCTCTGTCCCTAGGATTCTCCAGGCACGAATAATGGAGTGGGCTGGCGTCTCCTCCTCCAGCGACTCTTCAGGACCCAGGGACTGAACCTGTGTCTCTTTGTCTTCTGCACTGTAGGTGGATTCTTTACCCACTGAGCCACCCAGGAAGCCCCAGAGAGATGGGTGTACACTTGGATAACTATTTACTTTCGTTGGTTTGTAGATAATGTAAATGCCAACTTGTTTTTATATTTCTTCATTGGTGTTTGATGATTAAAAATAAAAGTGTTGACTTTCTAAAGGCTAATTGTTTCTTTGACAAAATAACTGAATTATATCTAAGTTCCAACAGGTGTGTTGTTAATTACATTCATTTTTTAAAATAGATGATCACAGGCTGTTTACAAATAATGGCATATTTTCTGTATCCATTCAGCAGAATCTATTAGTAGTATTTCTTTTATTTTTCAATAGCATTGTCCAGAGCCTCTAGTGCTGCGTCAAATAGCAGCACTGGGCCTGGGAGTACTTCCCTTTTTTCCTGATAATAAAGTTATCTATTGAAAGATTTCCTTAGGAAGTAAAATATTTTATGTTAGCTTTGTTTTATAACGAATGTAAATAGAAAAGAGCCCTTTCTGCTCCTAGTGTAGTAAAAGCTTCTCATAATCAGTCTTGTTAGAAATGTCAGTTTGTACATTTAATAACAAGTGCAATTTGATTAAACTTATTTATTACTTTTGATATATATTTTATTACATTTTTTATTTTTCTTTGTTGTTTGTTTTTCTTCTGTGAGAATTTGCCTCCAAGGAAAAATGCTTGGCTTATTTTTCATCTTTTCAATTTCTTTTTTAAATTAATTTAATTTGTATTGAAGGATAATAGCTTTACAGAATTTTGCTGTTTTCTGTCAAACTTCAACGTGAATCAGCTGTAGGTATACATATATCCCCTCCCTTCTGAAACTCTCTCCCTTCCTTCTAGGTTGATTCAGAGCCCCTTCTTGAGTTTCCTGAAATATACAGCTGTCTGTTTTAAGCATGGTAATGTAAGTTTTCATGTTACTCTTTCCATACATCTCACCCTCTCCTCCCCTCTTCCCATGTCCATAAGTCTATTCTCTATGTCTGTTTCTCCACTGTTGCCCTGCAAATAAATTCTTCAGCACTGTTTTTCTAGATTCTGTATATATTTGTTAGAATACAGTGTTTCTCTTTCTCTTTATGACTCACTTCACTCTGTATAATAGGTTCTAGGTTCATCCACCCATTAGTCTGACTTAAATGTGTTCCTTTTTATGGCTGACTAATATTCCATTCTGCATATATACTACAACCTTTAATCCTGTATCCTGTGTATGCGACACCTTAGATTTATTAATGCTGTTTTTCAGATCTTCAATATTCCTGCTCGTTTGTCTGCTTGATTAATCA
>SJYF01000525.1:557057-567082 GCA_006410515.1 Procapra przewalskii | reverse complement strand
AATATTAGCTATATGACAAAAAATATATTAATTCAATACTCTATGTCTCAGTTTCCTTATATGTGAAAGAAGAAATATTATTTATCTCATAAAATTACCAAAGTATTAAAAGATATCATATTGGTTACATGCTGAAAATGTCTCTTTACACATAGTACACTTCAAATAAATTCTGGTTGCTTATTAATATCAAAATAATATCTAGTGTCTAGCTACTGTAGTGCCTACAAATAATGGTGCTTGAGAATACTTGCTGAAATGAGCTAGACCATATCTTTTACTATTTACAATAATAATAAAACAAAAACTATATCTCATATATTATCCCAAGAAATGTCTTGTGAAATAATTCAGTTCAGTTCAGTCGATCAGTCGTGTCTGACGGTGCAACCCCATGGACTGCAGCATGCAAGGCTTCCCTGTCCATCACCAACAACCAGAGCTTGCTCAAACTCCTGTCACTGACTCAGTGATGCCATCCACCCATCTCATCCCTTGTTGTCCCCTTCTCCTGCCTTCACTCTTTCCCAGCGTCAGGGTCTTTTCCAATGAGTCAATTCTTCACATCAGATGGCCCAAAGTATTAGAGTTTCAGCTTCAAATCAGTCCTTCCAAAGAAAATTCGGGCATGATACTGGATGCTTGGGGCTGGTGCTCTGGGACGGCCCAGAGGGATGGTACGGGGAGGGAGGAGGGAGGAGGGCTCAGGATGGGGAACACATGTATACCTGTGGCAGATTCATGTCGATGTATGGCAAAACTGAAACAATATTGTAAAATAATTAACCTCCAATGAAAATAAATAAATTTATATTTAAAAAATAGAAAATTGAGGACTGATTTCCTTTAGGATGGACTGGTTGGATGTCTTTGCAGGCCAAGAGACTCACAAGAGTCTTTTCCAACATCACAGTTCAAAAGCATCAATTCTTTAGTGCTCAGCTATCTTTATAGTCCAACTCTCCCATCCATACGTGACTACTGGAAAAACCAGAACCTTGACCAAATGGACTTTTGTACATAAAGTAATGTCTTTGCTTTTTAATATGCTGTCTAGGTTGATCATAACTTTTCTTCTGAGAAGCAAGTGTCCTTTAATTTTTTGGCTGCAGTCATATCTGTAGTGATTTTGGAGCCCCCCCAAAATAAAATCTCTCACATTACCATTGTTTCCCCAAGTATTTGCCATGAAGTGATGGAACTGGATGCCAGGATCTTAGTTTTCTGAAGTTTTAAGCCAATTTTAAAAATCTCCTCTTACACTTTCACCAAGAGGTGTTTTAGTTCTTTGCTTTCTTCCGTAAGGGTGGTGTCATCTGCATATCTGAGATTATTGATTTTTCTCCTGACAATCTTGTTTCCAGCTTATGCTTCATTCAGTCTGGCATTTCTGATGATGTACTCTGCATATAAGTTAAATAAGCAGGGTGACAATATATAGGCTTGGCGTAATCTTTTCCCAATTTGGAACCCATCTGTTGTTTCCTATCCAGTTCTAACTTTTGCTTCTTGACCTGCATACAGAATTCTCAGGAGGCAGGTCAGGTGGTCTGGTATTTCCGTCTCTCTAAGAATTTTCCACAGTTTGTTGTGATCCACACAGTCAAAGGCTTTGGCATAATCAATAAAGTAAAATTAGATGTTTTTCTGGAACTTATTTTTCTATGAGCCAACAGATGCTGGCAATTTGATCGCTGGTTCCTCTGCCTTTTCTAAATCCATCTTGAACATCTGGAAGTTTCAGTTAATGTACTGTTGAAGCCTGGCTTGGAGAATTTTCAACATTATGTTACTAGCGTGTGAGATGAGTGCAACTGTGTGGTACTTTGAACATTTTTTGGCATTGCCTTTCTTTGGATTAGAATGAAAACTGACCTTTTCCCAGTCCTGTTGCCACTGCTGTTTTTTTCAAACTTGCTGGCATATCGAGTGCAACACTTTCGCAGCATCAACTTTCAGCATTTGAAATAGCTCAACTGGAATTCCACCACCTCCACTAGTTTTATATCTAGTGATGCTTCCTCAGGCCCACTTGACTTCTCACTCCAGGAAGTCTGGCTCTAGGTGAGTGATCACACCATCGTGGTATCTGGGTCATGAAGATCTTTTTGTATAGTTCTGTGTGTTCTTGCCACCTCTTCTTAATATCTTCTGCTCCTGTAAGAGCCATACAATATTGTCCTTTGTTGTGCCCATGTTTGTATGAAATGTTCCCTTGGTGTCTCTAATTTTCTTGAAAAGATCTCTAGTCTTTCCCATTCTATTGTTTTCCGAGGAAGGCTTTATTATCTCTCCTTGCTATTGTTTGAAACTTTGTATTTAGATGCTTATATTTTTCCTTTTCTCCTTTACCTTTAGCTTCTTTTCTTTTCTCAGCCACTTGGAAGCCTCCTCAGCAAGCATTCCACCTTTTTGCATTTCTTTTTCTTGGGGATGGTCCTGACCACCACCTCTTGTTCAGTGTCATGAACCTCCATCCATAGTTCTTCAGGCACTCTGTCTATCAGATCTAATCCCTTGAATCTATTTGTAATTTCCACCTATAAATGTAAGGGATTTGATTTAGGTCATTACTGAATGGTTAATGGTTTTCCCTACTTTCTTCAATTTAAGTCTGAATTTTGCAGTAAGGAGATCATGCTCTGAGCCATAGTCAGCTCCCAGTTTTGTTTTTCCTGACTGTTTAGAGCTTCTCCATCTGTGGCTGCAAAGAATATAATCAATCTGGTTTTAGTATTAACCATCTGGTGATATCCCTGTGTCAGAGAAGGCAATGGCAACCCACTCCAGTACTCTTGCCTGGAAAACCCCATGGACGGAAGAGCCTGGTAGGCTGCAGTCCATGTGGTTGCTAGGAGTCAGACAAAACTGAGCGACTTCACTTTCATGCATTGGAGAAGGAAATGGCAACGCACTCCAGTGTTCTTGCCTGGAGGATCCCAGGGACAGGAGAGCCTGGTGGGCTGCCATCTATGAGGTCACACAGAGTCAGACACGACTGAAGTGACCGCTGTTTCTTGTATTGTTGGAAGAGGGTGTTGCTGAAGAGTGTATGAAAGTAGTACTTATATCTCGTATCTCAGCCTAGGGGTTCTAGGGGTATTACTGTATTACTTGATAGTATGTCAAATTGGTCAGAAAACCTCAGCTTCCAGGCAATTTTATCTTAGTAGTCATAATCTTTTTATGCTTTCAGCAGAAGCTTCATCCTGAAACTTGTTATTGTTCACTCACTAAGTCAAGTTGGACTCGTTGTGATCTCCTGGACTGCGGCACACCAGGCTTCTCTGTTCTCCACTATCTCCGGGAATTTTCTCAGTGTCATATCCTTTGAGTCAGTGATGCTGTCTAACCACCTTACCCTCTACTGCCCCTTCTCCTATTAGCTTCAGTCTTTCCCAGAATCAAGATATTTTCTAGTGAGTCAGCTCTTCTCATTAGGCGGTCCAAGTTTGGAGCTTCAGCTTAAGCATCAGTCCTTCCAATGAATAGTCAGAGTTGATTGCCTTTAGAATCGACTGGTTTGATCTCCTTGATGTCCAAGGGACTTTCAAGAGTCTTCTCCAGTGCCACAGGTTGAAAGCAGCATTTTTTTTTTTTTTTTTTGGCACACAGCCTTCTTTATGATCCCACTCTCACATCCGTAGATGACTACTGAGGAGCTACATAATCCTGAGTCCCACTATCTCTGCGTGAGATGAATGAAAATAGAAGTCTTCTTTAAAAAGTGATTTTAAGTCTTATAAGTTCTGTACGTAATAAAGCAACCTGCATGTGATAACAATTCCCTATCCCAGTGAGTAATGAACCATATACAGTTCACTCAATACATGCTTAAATGAGTTTTCCAGTTGTAATTCCTGGTTTCTCACCTTATAGCTCAAACTGGCATGGAGCATTATGAGACTCATGCACACACACACAAAAAAAAGCGTTGTTGAATTTATTAATACCCCTCCCCAAACACCCTTCATCCTCCTACTGAACTATGAACAAGTGATTTGGGGCTGAAAGACCTTCCGCAGGCCTCCTCTGGTGTTTCTCAGCCTGGCACATATAAAAAAGTTTACGGTACACATATAAGCCTGTTTATTGAGTGTTATAGGGAGAACATTTTCAGTGTAACCTGATAGGGAGACTTATGTGGTAGATATGTTTTAGCTTGATGTGGTTACCAAGTCGTGCTGTCAAGGAAAAGAATTCTATAATTTGCTTGTAAAGAATGAAAAGATACATATATCCTTTCATTCATTCTCGGTGAGTTTGTAAATTAGTACGTGAAAATCCACAGAACTTGTCAGTGTGTAGGTTAACATAGCTCGGGAATTGGTCCATAATACACACTGGGCTCTTTCAATCATTTAAAACATTGTTTGGCGAATGGTTACATGGACTTGACAAATTGGAATCCATTATTAGCGCTGGTGTTGCCTTTGGCTCTGGTCTCCTTCACCACCCCCTCCCAGCCCAATTTCAAGCTGCATAATAGCAGTCTTGGCCATATTAAAAAGGTTGTGTGTGGTGGAAGAAGGGGATGGGGTAAGATAAGCAAATTGTAATGTATTAAAAAAGTTTAAAGTATACTTATGAGGTCTCTTTGAATAGCGTAGAATATGCTGGATCATAACTTTTTTAAACTTTCTGGAATTCTTGAAATACAAACTCAGCTTACATATCAAGAGAAGGGAACATTGCTGACAGTGAAGTCCTGCCTGCCCCAGGAGACAGGATAGCCACTCACGAGCAAGTCATACGGTAAACTCTCAGATATGGCCAGCTCCCAAGGGCACTCAACCACAGGAAGGGACTTGGCAGTGACAACTTCCTACTATCAGCTAAGCCAGGTTCTGACATCAGCAAGTCAATTACAGTCAACCATGATCAGGGACTTTCTAGAGTACAGAAAGGAGAGGATTTTAACACAGAGGAGACCTTGAAAAAGTCGCTGTTCCCATTTTTTTTTTAATTTAGTAGATGTGGAAAGATTGGCTCAAAGACATTAAGTGACTTGATTAAAGTGAAAAACTAAGTGCAATGCCTGTATGAGTCTTCCATACAATGTTGTTAATTTAAATTTGAAGCGAGCTATTCTAAGACTAGATTCAGATCTTCTAAAACAGTATACCAACTTTCTTTTATATAATGGCGTTTCCAAAGATTAGAAGCCAAACTATTTCTGAGAAGTAGCACAGCACAGTTGCCTTATTTTCTGTCCCCAAGGTGCCTTACTTTGGTATTCTACTAAAATTAAACTATGATATACTTAATGTATATCATAGCTCTGCTAATTGTACATTAGACACAAGAAAGCACAGACATAATTATACCCATGGCATGCTAAAAGTCTTAAGGAAAGAAATAGATTTTTAAAATTATAACACAGATGTTAGAGGGAGTAAATATATAAAACATTATCAACTTCTTACAAAGATATGAACACATATTAAAAAAAAAAAGAAAAAAACTGTTGAAAAGAATGTGGCCAAGTAGAGATGTATCTGGAGGAATTCATGGAGAAAGTAAGTAATTAGACTCTTAGAAAAATAAGCCAATAACCTTTTAATGGCTGACAGAAGTGAGGTGAAATATGTGAAAGATTCATTTTAATTGAGCAATTGAGAGTCCAGTGGAAGTTTACTATTGGGACAGAAGGCTAAGGAGAGAGGCGCTTGTAGACTCTGAGGCATCATTCTTCTTTTGTAGGTTAAAGACTTTGGAGAAAGTAGTAAACTTGTATAAAGAGCTTATATGATCTGGATCTTCACTACTGTACATAAGTCAAAAGGTAGCTTAATCTATAATATATATAAACAGATCATACAGCTCAATGACAACAAATGACCCAAATGAAAAATAGGCTGAAGACCTTAACAGAAATTTCTCCAGAGTAGATATATAGATGGTCAGTAGGCATATAAGAAAAATGCTCAACATCACTAATTATTAGAGAAATGCAAATCAAAACTGTAATGAGGTACCACCTCAAAATCATCAAAATGGCCATCATTAAAAAGTCTACATATAACAACCTCTGGAGAAGATGTAGAGAAAAGGGAAAAGGGAAACCTCTTACACTGTTGGTAAGAATGTAAGTTGGTGTACGACTATGGAAAACAGTATGGAGCTTCCTCATAAAACTAAAAACAGAATTATTCTATGACCCAGAAACCCCATTCTGGACACATACAACTCCCTCTTTCCCCCACCCCCTGCAAAAAAAAAGTCATTCAAAAAGATACATGCAACCCTATGTTCATAACGTCACTAATTGTCCATCAACAGATGAAGAAGACATGGTACATATATACAATGGAATACTACTCAGCCATAAAAATGAATAA
This sequence comes from Procapra przewalskii, assembly GCA_006410515.1. Classification (NCBI taxonomy): domain Eukaryota; kingdom Metazoa; phylum Chordata; class Mammalia; order Artiodactyla; family Bovidae; genus Procapra; species Procapra przewalskii. The sequence continues at coordinate 560,741 of SJYF01000525.1, read as the reverse complement.
AAAATGTCATTTGCAGCAACATGGATGCAATGAGAGATTCTCACATGTAAGTGAAGTAAGTCCAAAGAGACAGACAAATGCCATATAATATCACTTGTATGTGGAATCTGAAACATGGCGCAAATGAACTTATCCACAAGACAGAAACAAACCAATAAACATAGAGAACCATCTTATGGTCACCAAATGGGAGAGATTAGGGGAGAGAAGGCCTGGGAATTTGGGATTAGAAAATGTCAACTATCATACATAGGACTGATAACAAATTTCTACTGCACAGCACAAGAAACTGTATTCAATATCCTCACAAATCATAATGGCAAAGAATATTGTTAGAATGGAATGTTTCATGTGTATGACAGTCACTTTGCTGTACAGCAGAAATGGTCACATCATGTAAATCAACTGTAAGTCAATAAAAAAAGAAAAGATAAAAAATGTAATCAGGAAAACAGTTGTGTCTATGCAGCCCACACCGCTATGGTTGGGTTAGATAACGGGTTTCCTTCGTAGCTCAGCTGGTAAAGAATCTGTCTGCAGTGCAGGAGACTCCGGTTTGTTTCTTGGGTCAGGAAGATCCCCTGGAGAAGGGATAGGATACCCACTCCAGTATTCTTTGGCTTCCCTGGTGGCTCAATTGGTAAAGAATCTGTCTGCAATTCAGGAGACCAGGATTCAATCTCTGGGTTGAAAAGGTCCCCTAGAGAAGGTAACAACTACCCACTCCAGTATTCTGGCCTGGAGAATTCCATGGGTTTGTAGCCCATGAGTCTCAGAGTCAGACCCGACTGAGCAACTGTCACTTTCACAACCAGGAAGACGAGAGAAGACACACGCTCATGGGTTATAAGTGAGGGACTCTGGTGAGGGATTAGATGTTGTGCGCATAGTAAGATTTAGCTTTCCAAAGTGGCAGGGAAGAATAATATACAGCAGCCTGCAGTGAAGTGGCTGCACTGACGCATGTGAGGGGGCACCTTGGGAAGGGCAATGGAGAAAACTGACACGGCTAGACCATAAGTCTCTAAATCAACACTGTTTTAAAAAAGTTCAGAATAGGGTACTTCTAAGTAAGAAGCTTTGCAGACCTGCTACACATCAAAATCGACAGTTTAAATGGTGAAGATGTTGTAAATCCATCACTTAGTGTACAAATGATCTAAGTGGAGAAACATTCATTCAAGAAAATCTACTAAACCTTGATAAAAACAGTAAAATAACCTAATCGCTGATCTGTTGCTCAGCTCAGCTTCATATTATTTGGCCCATACCCATGGCAGGTACAGCCAAGAAGAGAGGGGGCATAGGTTCTCCCAGACCTAAGTCTGAGATTTCAGTTTCACATCAGAAAGGGAAGACTGTTGCGCCTTCACTGTCTTGCTTTCCTGGCCCCCAGTGAAACCCCCCTTTTTACTCATCCTCCCTCAGAGGGTGGAAACTTTATTTTAGGAGTTACAAACCAATAATACTGAGTCCCTGCTCACCCAAACCCCGAAGGGCAAGGATATCACTTCAGGCGAAGCAGGTTCTGCTCTGGCCCCAGCTCCAAACACTGACCTAAGGATTTTGGCTAGAGTGAAAGGAGCTACTTAGGAATAAAGAGCTTCAGAATTGTGCCTAAGGATTCATTTAGAACAAGAATGTAGAAAGTCAAAACTAAAGGCATTGTGGAAAGTAACAGAGATCTTTGTATGTTGCTTTCAGTTGCTAAGTCATGTCCAACTCTTTGCGGCCCCATGGACCGCAGCATGCTAGGCTTCCCTGTCCTTCACTCTCTCCCAGAGTTTGCTCAAACTCATGTCCATTGATTCCCTGATGCCATCCAACCAGCTCATCCTCTGCCACCCCCTTCTCCTCCTGCCTTCAATCTTTTGCAGCATCAGGGTCTTTTCCAATGAGCAAACTCTTTGAATTAAGTGGCCAAAGTATTGGAGCTTCAGCATCAGCCCTTTCAATGAATATTCAGGGTTGATTTCCTTTAGGATTGACTGGTTTGATCTCCTTGCTGCCCAAGGGACTCTCAAAAGTATTCTCCACACCATAAATGATAACTTCTTAATGTCCACAAAATGGTAGAATAGTAGAAAGCTTAATAGAAAGCCAAGAAGAGACACAACTGAGAAGAGCCCTTCTGCGGTCACAGGAAGCCCTGGATCTGGAAGGCTGTGCATTTGTGATGAGCTGCACCCACTCAGGAGCAATCGCAGCAGGTCTTGGGTCAGACTTTACAGCATTACCCAAGAAAGAACACAGAGCAATTAAGAAGAGGACAGAAGCTTCACTGGGAAGAGAGGCTTAAATCAAGTACTGGCTGAATGAACTACTCTGACTCAAAAGTAACTCCCAGAAAATCAGGTTCAAAAGTAAAATTACACACATCCTTGGAGTTCTGGAAGAATGCGTGAATGCCCAAGGCTATAGACTCTCTGGAGAGATCACAGAGGACACACTCAACCAAAAAGTTTCTAGCTAAATGTGAAACATAAATAAACATATAAACTCATTGAAACTTAAGTACAAGCCACATATACACATATGTGATGCTAATAGGTAAATATCTGACTGACTAAGGGACTTAAGCACAGCCTTTGATCCCTAAGTGGACTATGGTGACATAGGAGAAATCCCTAAGTAGCTAAATTAAAAGGTAAAAGCAAGGGGGAAATCTGAGTAGGGGCATTGAAGGTTGCATGTTTTGGAGGTGGCGGTGGGATTTCCCAGAATCATTTCAGCCAAGTTCTAAAGAAATAAACAGATAATTAAGCAAACAGCAGCAGCAGCCTCTGCTGGGGGTGGAGAAGAAGTTAGCTGTTTCCTAATGTATTATCTAAAATGATAAATTTTCAACATAACATTTGAGTCACCTAAAGATAAAGACGGAGAAGGCAATGGCACCCCACTCCAGTACTCTTGTCTGGGAAATCCCATGGATGGAGGAGCCTCATAGGCTATAGCCCATGGGGCAGCTAAGAGTCGGACACGACTGAGCAACTTCACTTTCACTTTTCACTTTCACTTTTCACTTTCATGCATTGGAGAAGGAAATGGCAACCCACTCCAGTGCTCTTGCCTGGAGAATTCCAGGGACAGAGGAGCCTTATGGGCTTCCGTCTATGGGGTCGCACAGAGTCGGACACGACTGACGTGACTTAGCAGCGAAGATAAGGAAGTATAACTGATACATCTGGGTAGCAAATGGAGATAAAAATAAAAATCATTTTGAAGTGGATGAGATGATAGACTATGCTAAGATTTCAAAGCATTTTAATACATATGTTAAAGGAACTAAAGGATATCATGCTTAAAGGATCAATGGAGGGCTAATGATACATAAAGTGTCACTCCATCCAGAAGATAGAACATTTTTATAAAAGTATATTCATCTAAAAACAGACCCCAAATATATGAAGCAAACAAAATATATAACTCAGTAAGTGTTAGAGACTTCTATAAACTACTTTTAGTAATGAGGGGCAAGATCAAAAGAAGAAGAAAAAGGAAACCTGATAATGTTGCAAGTCAACTAGAAATAATAGATATTTGTAGACCACCCTACTCAACTGCAGCAGAATACACACACCTTTCAAGCACATACGAAATATTCTCTAAGATAGGACATATTCTAGGACATAAAACAAGCTTCAGTAAATTTAAAAACATTTTGATCCTATAAAGTACGCTCTC
>SJYF01000525.1:534953-557052 GCA_006410515.1 Procapra przewalskii | reverse complement strand
TCCTGCTATAGTGAAATCAAACAGTTATACAGAAGAAAGTTTTAGAAATACAAATTATTTGGAAGTTAAACAACTCACTCCTAAATGATGGGTGGAAGAGGAACTCACAAAGAAAAAAGAAAATAATTTGCCATGAAATTAAATAAAAATACCATATATCAAGACTTATAGAAAGCAGGGATATCATTCTCAGAGGGATTTTTTTGTCTGCCAAAACATACATTTAAAAGAAAAAAAATTGTTCACAAATTAGTGATCTAAACTTCCAACTTAAAAAAAAAAAACTAGAAAAACAAGATTAAACCAAACTGAAAGAAAGCAGAAGTAGGAAATAATAAAGATTAAAGTTGTTGTTGCTGTTATTTAGCCACTAAGTCATGACTGACTCTTTATGCTGTTGCTGCTAAGTCGCTTCAGTAGTGTCGACTCTGAGCGACCGCAGAGATAGCAGCCCACCAGGCTCCCTCGTCCCTGGGATTCTCCAGGCAAGAACACTGGAGTGGACTGCATTTCCTTCTCCAGTGCATGAAAGTGAAAAGTGAAAACGAAGTTGCTCAGTTATGTCCGACTCTTAGTGACCCCATGGACTGCAGCCCACCCGGCTCCTCTGTCTGTGGTATTTTCCAGGCAAGAGTACTGGAGTGGGTCTTCTATAGCCCAGCAGGCGCCTCCATCCATGTGCTTTCTCAGGCAAGAATGCTAGAGTGGATTGCCATTTCCTTCTCCAGGAGATCTTCCCCACCACTGATTGAGCTTGTGTTTCCTGCATTGGCAGGCGGATTCTTTACTGTTGATCCTCCAAGGAAGCCCAAGGATAAAAGTAGAGATAAATAAAATAGGGAATGGACAAAATAAAGAGAAATACATAGAAAATCAATGACACAGTTGTCGCTTGGAATTTGAGATGGTGTCAAAATCCTTAACGTATGCTTTGTAACTTCACAATATATGCAAAGCATCATTATCACATTAGAAAAGCAGAGAAGAAGTTGGAGTAGCAAAGCATGGGTCTGCTGTGTCCTCTGTTAAGCATATCATCAGGCTGAGATCAAGGTTTCAGCTGGGAATATGATATTGCCTAAAGTTTGGGGCTTTCTTCCAAGATTACTGGTTTTTGGCAGAGTTTATTTCTTTGTAGTTCTATGGCTAAGGTTCCGATTTTCTTGTTGGCTCTTGTTTGGGGATACTCTTAGCTCCTAGAATCCTCCTTCAAGGGTTTGCCACATGCCCCCTTAGTCTTGCAATATGGCTCTTTACTTTCTTCCATGCCAGTAAGAGATCAATAGAGACCTCAACTGATTAGGTCTCTAATCAGGGTAACTTCCGTATTGATGGACACAAATTCAACTGATTGGGCTTTTAATTAATTGCATCAAATTCATTTTGCCATATAACCTAACAGAAGCATATAAGTAAAACCCTCTCATATGAATGCATATATAATATCTGTTGCCAAGTCCAACTAATAGATATATATCTTCATGAATTCACAAAACAATACAAATGGAATCATGAGCCTTATAAGTGATCAAATAATTTATAGCAACCAAAAAAATCCATACATTCAGTTGAAACATGTATCATATCATATAAGAAACGAATTGCCAATCTAGGTTCAATGCAGGATACAGGATGCTTGGGGCTGGTGCACTGGGATGACCCAGAGAGATGGTATGGGGAGGAAGCTGGGAGGGGGGTTCAGGATTGGGAACACGTGTACACCTGTGGCAGATTCATGTTGATATATGGCAAAACCAATAAAGTAAAATATTTACCAATTGTAAAGTAAAATAAAATATAATTAAAAAAGGAAGAGAAGAACTAAATAGATTCAGATGTTATATACAAGTTGGAGACTGAATTAGCTGACATTCTCTTGTTGATCTGTCTTAGACATGTGTAAACAATAATGAAAAAAATTAGTAGTATGTTAAAGATGTAGAGTCATTTCACAAGTATTTTATCATTTCATATTGATTAAAATAATGAATATTTCCAAGCCAAAAGGAGGTATTGGGTTGGCCAAAAAATCTGTTCATTTTCTCATATGACATGGAAGACCTTAAAGAACTTTTTGGCCAACCCAATATTTATTTAACATCTAGATTATAATTTTTATCTATCTATATGACTTACATTTCTCCATTCTGGGCCTGTAAGTATCGAAAATAAATCATATACTTGTTTTAAAATTGGGAAGTAAATGTCATTCATCCTTTCAAAGAACCAACTTTTGGCTTTGTTTGCTATGGTCTCTTTTGTTTCTTTTGCAGTTGCTTTAGGTGTAGAGCTAGGTTATTTATTTGACTTTTTTCTTGTTTCTTGAGGTATGCCTGTATTGCTATGAAATTTCCCCTTAGCACTGCTTTTACAGTGTCCCACAGGTTTTGGGTTGTTGTGTTTTCATTTTTGATCATTTCTATGCATATTTTGATTTCTTCTGTGATTTGTTGGTTATTCAGAAACGTGTTGTTCAGCCTCCATATGTTGGAATTTTTAATAGTTTTTCTCCTGTAGTTGAGATCTAATCTTACTGTGTTATGGTCAGAAAAGAAGCTTGGAATGATTTTAATTTTTTTGAATTTACCAAGGCTAGATTTATGGCTCAGGATGTGATCTATCCTGGAGAAGTTTCCGTGAACACTTGAGAAAAAGGTGAAATTCATTGTTTTGGGGTGAAATGTCTTAGAGATATCAACTAGGTCTAATTGGTCAATTGTATCATTTAAAGTTTGTGTTTCTTCGTTAATTTTCTGTTTAGTTGATCTATCCATAGGTGTGAGTGGGGTATTAAAGTCGCCCACTATTATTGTGTTATTGTTAATTTGAACATGTGTACACCTGTGGCGGATTCATGTTGATATATGGCAAAACCAATACAGTATTGTAAAGTAAAATAAATAAAAGTGTGAAGTACCCTTTCAACTTTAGAATTCATTACATCAGTATTATATGGAGTAATCTAGAGGAAAATAGAGGGAAATGAGAAAGTGAACAAAAGTAAAGAAATCTATGGATAAGAAAGAAGATAAAAAGAGAAAAGGATAAAACCCAGCTCCTAACTATTTAGAACTAGGTTCAGTCTCAAGTTCGACAGCACTTCAGAATTCTTAGCTCTCCGCTATGTATCTGTACTGTGCTCTTCTCGGAAAAAGAAGCCCTGAGTTCTTTCACATTTATTTTAAATTGCCTCATTTATAAAAATGATTCATGTTTGTTTTCCTGACTTTTCTTATTTGCTACTACTGACAAAAGATTCTAGCCAAAATATTTGAGTCACTTCAAGCTTATTTTTTTCATGCCTGTTTATTATCTTCCACATTCAGAATCCTTCTCTTGTCCCTTCCTGCTTCAGGTCCCTGATTCCCACTACATCTACCATCTTTATAGACATCACCAAACAACTCAGATTTTCTTCTAGGTCTTGGTCTTTCTCAACCCAAATGTGCCTATCCTGTGGAGTTGCAGCTTGAAGCATTTTGTTGTATTTCATGCTGCCCTCGCGCGACTGGTAGATCCCAGATCAGTTTAGTGCAAGTCGTTCTGGTCTGCACATTCCTGCTGATGTAGCTTCAGCCAGGCTCTCTCTCCATAGAATTTTCGAGGCAAGAATGCCAGAGTGAGTTGCCATTTCCTACTCTAGAGAGATGTTTCCAACCCAGAGTTTGAACCTACGTCTCCGGCATCTTCTGCTTTGGTTGGCAGATTCTTTACCACTGTGCCATCTGGGAAGCCCATGTTATAACAACAGATCAATATAACAAGTATTTATAGCTATATATCTAAATAGATATTTGCATGAAGGTATACATTTATATATGTCTTCAGCTAATATTAGCAAATTGAATCCAGCAACGTACAAAAAGATATTATATGGCAAATAAATGAAATTTATAAAATAATGAAAAAAGTGAAAGTGTTAGCTACTCAGTTGTGTCCAACTCTTTGTGACCCCATTGACTGTAGCCCACCAGGCTCCTCTGTCCATGGTTTTTCTAGGCAAGATTCTAGAGTAAGTCGCCATTTTCTTCGCCTGGATATCTTCCTGACCCTGGCATTGAATCCAGGTCTCCTGCATTGCAGGCAGACTCTTTCCTGACTGAGTCACCAGGGGATTCCTCGAGTAATGAAAGGTTGATTTAATACACAAAAATCAGTTAATGTAATACACATTATAAATGAAATAAAAGTCAAAAACCATGCGAGTATCTCCAGAACCAAACAAAAAGTATCTGACAGAATTCTACACTCATTAATTAAAACAACAAAGACAACTCTTAACAAGCTGGGAATAAATGAAAAATTCTTCCACCTGATAAAGGACATTTAATACACCCTTAATAGTGAACATGAATGTTTCCTTCTTAAGGTGAGAAAAAAGGCCAGGAAGTCCACTCTCATCAATATTATTCAATATGGTACTAAGAATTCTAGACAACGCAGTCAGGAAAGACAAAGAAGTAAAGTTATCCAAACTGGAAAGATAGAAGTAAAATTGTTTTTATTCACAGATGATACAAGCGTACGTGGTGAAAATTCTAGGATTCACAAAAAATAAAATAAAATATTAAAAGTAATAAGTCACAAAGGTTGCAAGATGAAAAATCAATGTAGAGCATATTGATGGCAGGATGAAAAAAAGCTAATAAAAAGCAAGGTGGACACAAATGAAGAAAGGGAAAGACTAAAGTCAAAGAAGGGGGGGAAAAATGGCAGCAGTGTTTTGGAAACGGAGTGCTCTGCCCTCAAAATATGACCAGCTAAACACCCTAGGTGGGAGGAAATACTATAGATAATATATATATGTATATGTATATTTTCAAATTAGAAGACCTAAATGGACATGTTTACACCTCATTTTAAATTATATCGACATGAAAATAGGACAGGCTCCAGTGGTAATAAAATTGAATTTCAAGGTAAATAAAATAGTGTCTTTTAAAATACCTAAACAATGACATGTTAGACTGGGGTGGCTCTAATGCCTTTGATGGTTACATAAGCAAAGCGAATTCTTGTAAATCCCTCAAAATTAAGAAGAAAACTAATCATAGCCAAGTGGACTTTCCTAAATTATGCAATCACTTAAGCTATAGACGGTCAAATAGTTTCCTGACTTTGTTTCCTTGTCTTCTTTATGAAAACCAAGTTCCTTTCGGTGGAGCACTCCTAACCAACTCTGGTTTGACACTGCTAATGTAAATCCATGATAGCTCAAATAAACTCTTCAAAAATTAAATTCATCCTTTAAGATCTATTTGTGAGCACTTACATGTTTTAACTATGTTAAAAAAAGGAAAACTTTTTATTTCTCTGGCAAATTTCCCAATTCAGGGTATAATTCTCTGCTATTTCCCTTGGGTCTAGTAATGAGCCTAGCTCATTTCATAATCAGCAATCCTAGGGAACCAGGGCAAGGAAAAATAAAAGGGAGCAGCAGTAGATTTAATATTTTTAGCTTGTAACATTTCATGAAACGAAAAGGAAAACACCTTCCCTGTTGTCTCCTCTATTCCACTCTTCTATAAATGCAGCGCTACCTCACTATTGATGTCAGATGTGCGGGGTTTTCACACAATAAGCAATTCTGCAACCCTGGCTGGGGGGTCCTACAAATGCAACACCATCTACCTGGAGGAAACAACGGATTAAGGCTCAGTCCCAAAGGCACCTCCTCTGTCCACTTCAGATGCCAACAGTGAGTCCAGATTATCCCCTGTGCCTCTGACCAACTTCCTATAAACCTGAGTTACTGCAAGCCCCTGCTGTGTTCAACTAATTTGCTTGAGGGGCTAACAGAATTCAGGAAAACAGTTTGCTCACTAAAATACTGGTTTCCTGCAAATGATATTAAAGGATAAAAACCAACTTCCAAAGAGAAACAGAAGCAAGGTCCAGAAGGAACTGGTGCTTGGGTTATTAGATTGAACTGGCCTTTTTAACACCCGAGAATGACCTGGAAAGCAAAGCAATCTTCTTGAGAAAGAATCAAAAGGAGAAGAAGACTAACTGAATAGAGAGGGTTTTAAAAGTCAACTTCAAACTAACTAAATAAGCAGTTATATTTTTTACATGTTCAATAACAAACAGAACAGGTATATGTATGATGAATGCCTTAAAAGCAGGCATATGAATAAATCAAATGAGCCACATTCAAACCAGTATAATAAAATCAGAATTCAGCCACATTTTTGTTAACTTCTCCTTCATTCATCTTCCTGTGAACTTGCAATTATATTGGAAATCTAGTTTTACATCCTACTCTTTTACTTAACATTAACATAAGACATTTCTAGGTATGATTAAATCTTATTTGTATTATTTCTAATAGTGGATCACTCCAGAATATTAAATAAATGTACTATGCATTAGCAAATCACACTTACATTTTGAAATATTTAATTTTTCCCTATATTTTCAAAACAGATGATACTGCATTAAACATATTTATAGATAGGAGCTGTTTAAAATTTATTTTCAATTATTTATTTGGAAAGAGTCCCAGAATATGTTTCAAATTTTAATACAAATATGCAAATTCTTTTATTATTTTCCATAAGGATTATATTAATTTACACTGTCATAATCAGTGTGTGCAAGTACATATTTCTGTATTCAGTTCAGTTCAGTTTAGTCGCTCAGTCGTGTCCAACCCTGCGACCCCATGAATCGCAGCATGCCAGGCCTCCCTTTCCATCACTAGCTCCCAGAGTTCACTCAGACTCGCATCCATCGAGTCAGTGATGCCATCCAGCCATCTCATCCTCTGTCATCCCCTTCTTCTCCTGCCCCCAATCCCTCCCAGCATCAGAGTCTTTTCCAGTGAATCAACTCTTCGCATGAGGTGGCCAAAATGCTGGAGTCTCAGCTTTAGCATCATTCCTTCCAAAGAAATCCCAGGGTTGATCTCTTTCAGAATGGACTAGTTGGATCTCTTTGCAGTCCAAGGGACTCTCAAGAGTCTTCTCCAACACCACAGTTCAATTTCTGATAATATATTTTTTGAGAAATTCTGAAGGTCTAGTTAGATTTCATTCCAAGAAGAATTTAAAGGGATATCTGTTAATTAGTAATCAAATATCAGATAGCATTATGATATGGAATAAATATTTAGATCTCCCCTGTATGTGAAGATATATAAATGTCTATACAAAGGGAGAAATTCTAAACTCCACTTTTCAAAGAATATATTTTCTGATACTGGCCTCATAGTATCTATATTCTGATTCACAACCTGATATTTACTATTGAGTCTCTAATATCTCAGGATTACTGATTATCTTTCAGAAAACAAAGTTATCATTCAAAGAGTAGAAAGAAAATAAAATAATAGGGTTCTCATTTAACTTTACAGTTTAAAAAAAGTGGGCTACAGTAAAGCCCTAAACTGAGCTTCCCAGGTGGCACAGTGATAAAGAATCATCCTACCAATGCAAGAGACACAAGAGATGTGTTTCCAATCCTTGGGTGGGGAAGATTACCTGGAGAAAGAAATGGCAACCGTCTCGAGTATTCCTGTGTACAAAATTCCATGGACAGAGGAGCCTGGTGGGCTGCAGTCCAGGGGGTTGCGAAGAATCAGACACAACTTAGCAAACATGCACACACACACACACACACACACACAGCCCTAAGTTACACATCAACCACTTGTAAATATCAGTATAACTAGAACCAGCAGTTTTTCCCCTCTCTCTCTAATGAGTAGCTGTTCTGCAAATATTACTCATAAAAATACTTTATAGGATGGAGTAAAATCAGTTCCAGTTTTAGGCTATCTAATTTCATGGTTTAAAAAGTTAGAGTATGCATTGCAGTTTTCTCTTTAATCTGATACACGATGCCTGCAAATCAAAATGGATTCTTTCTAATTTCAACTTAAATTGGTGAATATATAAAATAAAGGACTGAGAAAGAAAAAACGGGAAATAGGCAGGAAACAAAATTGAAGGAATCATACAGGTTCTTTTCTTAAAACTGTGTACCTTGTAATTGTATTCCCGAGCATCAGTCTTAAACTTTGGGTTTCTTGCTATTAAATTAGCTCTCCCTTTCACCCTCAAGTTTAAAGAACAGAAAATGAAGAGCATCATGTGGACTTCAAGCTGCAATTTCCTTTAAAGTTGTTAAAGTCATAAACTGTAAGTGGGAACCAAAAGTCAAAATTACAACCTTTCTAATATCCCAACCAGGCATGCTTTACTTTTATATAATGGAGGTTTCCGTCAGCTCCACCAACACCAAACTTGCACACAATTGCCGTTAAAAATAACTTTTTTTCCATTTTGTATAAAGAAAACGGTAAGAACACCACTAAGTCTAAAACTGTTGCCACTTTTAATAAAGTGTTTCGGGCATTTTCAATAATTAAAATAAAAAATAAATCAATAGCAAAGAAAAGATAACCATTTAATGAAATAGCTCATTTACCTCGCTTGAGATGGTGTAAGTCTAATATGTTTATTAATTACTTTTGCTTCAGTAGAAGCTTTTGTAAATGACAGTAACAGCAGAAATCAGGTGGCAACTTTCAAATCCATGATTTCACTATAAACTGATGTGAGTGTCCACTGCTTCCTAAAGATGAGAATGCTTTTTGCATCATGATTGTACAAAATATTTTTAAAACAATAGTAATATTCTGTCACCCAAATGCTATGCTTTACTTAATATTCTAATATATATTCCACCAAACTGTACTATATAGGGTAAAACATGAAAGGGAAATTGGAGATAAGGATATTTTAAGTCACTCAAGTACACGTTACAGCTATATTTTGGGAATGGATACGGTAATTCAAGAGCATCTTATATTTTTTAAAAGTGATGAAAAAAGGACATTGGAGAACACCCCTAGTTAAGGGGTTGGCATAAGTAAAAAATGGACACCCCAAATCATATCAAAATAGAATATGATACATGATATAAGAAAGAATTATGCAAATGTTGGGATTCATAGATATCCACCCAAGAAGAATGAAAATATGTATCACAAATATTAATATATGAAAATTCATAATAGAACTCACTTTAGCAAAAACGTGGAATGTCCATCAATCAGTGAATGGATAAACACAATGATGTGCCTGTACACTGGGATACTTTTCAGTAATAACAAAACAAAGTCCTAGTATATGCTCCTACTTGATTAACCTCCCCGAAAATACATCAGTGAAAAAACCCAGCTGTAAAACATCACTTACTATATGAAGCGGTCAGTTTATAGAAAATGTTCAGAACAGGCAAATGCATATGAGAAGAAAGTAGGCTGGTGGTTGCCTGGGACCAGGGGCGAGAACAGAATGTGTGCTAATGATTTCCTTTTGGAGTGACAGAAAGGTTCTATAGCTAGACAGTGCTGTTGCCTAGCAACACCCTGAACTTCTCAAAAATCGTTGAATTGTGCACATAGAATAAGTCAACAATGTGATATGTACATTATAATCAATAAAGTGGAAATATGTTTGGTTAGGATTCAAAAGATGAAATTGTGGTAACAGGAATACCTTATAGAAGAGGATATATTTGGAAGTGTTTTAAAGCTTAATGTGATTTTATTTTATTTATATGTCATACAGGTCTACACAGAAAAAAGAACAAAGGTATCATAAGTAAAAGTAATATTTGAATTTGAATTAAACATTAATACAATATGAAGCTACATTAAGTAAGCATAAGGAGTGAAGCAAATAAAACACACTCAAAAATTTCTAAGTTTCAGTTATAAAACATTGACTTGGATAATGAAACCCTCAGTACAACCTGAGACATCAGAAAGAAACATAATTCTCATTATTTCAGCCAAGCAGGACTTGGTAACGTGAAATTCACTTGTACAAGTGGAGAGGAGGATGGGGTGGGGGCATCTGAACAAGAGGAGAGAAACTAGAATTTACGAGCAGGCATAGAAACAGCTCATTAACAGCAGTCAGAGTTTACTAAGCTCTTTATTAAGTTTTACCCCAAGGTAAATGCCTTCTGTTCTGTATCTTATTTAATCTGGACAACTCTATTAGTTATATACCATTATCACATTCATTCTACAAATGAAGAAACTGATTCAACAACAGTTACATGACTTCAAAATTCACAAAAGCTGGTGTGTGAGAGACCTGAGAATTAAACTTAGGCAGACATCCTAATTGCTGTTGTTATTTAGTTGCTAAGTCATGTCCAAGTTTTTGTGACTCCAAGGACTGTAAATTTGCAAGGCTCCTCTGTCCATGGGTGGAGGAGCATGGTGGGCTACAGTTCATGGGGTCCCATGGACGGAGGAGCATGGTAGGCTACTGTCCTTGGGGTCACAAAGAGTCAGACATGACTGAGAGACTTCACTTTCTTTCACTTTCTGTACATGAGATTTTCCAGGCAAGAATTCTGGGGTGGATAGCCATTTTCTTCTCCAAGAGACCTTCCCAACCCAGGGATCGAACCCATGTGATTGGCAGGTAGATTCTTTACCTCTGAGCCATCAAGGAAGCCCAGACACTTCAATACTTTACACCTACCTATTCAACAGCACTGCTCCTTGCACTTAATTAATCAAGATGCTCTTTCAAGTAGTGAGGACACCACCACCCTCCGACATGATTTCTGCTGCCCTACAGCAGCAAATTTTATTGATTCCATCTACATTGTTTTCACAGACCTAGGATGATTTTCACTGCAGATGGTGAAATTAGAGGATGACTGCTTCTTGACAGGAAAGCTGTAACAAACCTAGACAGTATGTTAAAAAAGAAAGACATCAGTTTACTGATGAAGTCCATATAGTCAACCGTACGGTCTTTCCAGTACTCACATACAGTCGTGAGCTGGAACACAAAGAAGGCTAGAAGCAAAGAATTGATGCTTTTGAACTGTGGTGCTGAGAATCACTTGGACAGCAAAGAGATCAAACCAGTCAATCCTAAAGGCAATCAACCTTGAATACTCATTGGAAGGTCTAATGTTGAAGCTGAAGCTGCTATATTTTGGCCACCCAAAAAGAACAGCTGACTCAAAGGAAAAGACGCTAGTGTTGGGAAGGATTGAAAGCTGAAGGAAAAGTGGCTGACAGAGGATGCCATGGACTGATGCCATGGACACGAACTTAGGCAAACACCAGGAGATGATGGGGGCGAGGGAGGCCTGGGGTGCTGCAGTCCATGGCGTCACAAAGAGTTGGACACAACTTGGCAACTTAGCAACTTAGCAACTTAGCAACTTAGCAACAACCATGATTTTCAACATTTTTCTACCTAGACCCCCTTATCCAGAATCTCCACTCTTTACTTTCAGCCTTTTCTCAACTCACCTTGTGATTTAGTCCCAAATTAACTAGTCCCTGGAGAAGGCAATGGCAACCCACTCCAGTACTCTTGCCTGGCAAATCCCATGGACGGAAGAATACCTGGTAGGCTGCAGTCCATTGGGTCGCCAAGAGTCTGACATGACTGATCAACTTCACTTTCACTTTTCGCTTTCATGCATTGGAGAAGGAAATGGCAGTCCACTCTAGTGTTCTTGCCTGGAGAATCCCAGGGACTGGGGAGCCTGGTGGGCTGCTGTCTATGGGGTCAGACAGAGTCGGACACGACTGAAGCGACTCAGCATCAAACTAGCCCCTGCTCATTGACCCCACCATCACTGGTATCTGCTTACCTAGACTCTTGGAAAATAGTTCACTATGTAAATCTGAATCTGTTGGGAATATGCTTCATCATATATAACTGGTTTAGATGCATTCTTTCACATTGTAACCCAGATATCAAGAAGCTCAGAATAGTCACTTGATTTTGTAAACAGTTTAATTAGCAGACATTCTACCCTTTATTTGCCACTTCTAAAAATCACTACTATAGGTATTTAAAGGTAGCCCTTTTTTTTTTTTTTTTTTTAGGATCATTCATCCTGAATCCTATATCAGCACAGGAACCTCTTTCTTCCTGAAACAGTAACATTAGAAGAGATGTACTTAGAATTTCTGTGGCTTTTTTCTAACTTATCAGGGAATAATATTTTGAAACAGAAATAAGATGTGACAGTTTAAATACAGCTGATTATCTTAGCTCCTCTGAGAAACTCCCCAATGAAAAAAATAAGAAATCTTAAATGCATAAACATGCAAAGAGAAAGAGAACAGAGAATGTGACAGCAGTAAATGAGAGATATCAACAGTTTTCCGAGGATGGAAGTCAAACATAGGAACCATGTTACTTGACTTAATAAGAGAAGAGGAAACTGGAATCAGTGTGTGCAGAGGCATGTTGACTCAGAGAATCAAAGAACATTTGTAAGCCCTGAAGACCCATTACAAGCAGCTATAGAAGAGATTGGTAGAACAGAAAACGTAGAAATGAGTTCAAGGATGTGCCATGAACTAATGCTCAAGTCTCCCCAACACACAAAAACTTCAGAAACGAGGTGGGTACTTCTTGCCCACCCACCCTGGGCAAGACACTAGTTTTGTTTTTGTTTGTTTTGGTAGAGAAATAAAACCTAAGAGAAAGGCACTTGGACACGCTGAACCTAAGAAAGCAGATGTCAGAATGGAAGAGAAGAAGAGGGGGATTGAATGAGTCAGCACCATGAATGGGGAGTTATTCTTCCAATGTCTTCTCTCATTCAGAGAAATCCAGGAAGATAACAGAAGCATTTTCCTCTGAAAAAAATGGAAAGAGCAAAACAGGATGACAAACTTTTGAGAGATCTGCAAACCACAGAAGACCCTATCTGCATATCATCACTCAGGGGAGGAGGATAACATACCTAGCTAAACATGAATAAAGCATGTTAAAAACAAAACCTTTTCAGACAGAAAACATTTCTTTGTAATTTAACCCAGATACCTTTTCTTAAAAAGTTTCTGGTTCTGAAAAATGAGTCAAACCAATAAACAAGAAGATATGTTATTTGGGGAACATGCAAGATTGCTAACTGAAATACTGAGATGAGCATTTGTGCGTGGGCTCTGCAGGTGGGGTGGCAGAAAAGACTCTACCTGCTAACGCAGGAGATGCAAGAGACCTGCGTTTGGTCCCTGGTCAAGAAGGTCCCTTGGAGGAGGAAATGGCTATTCTCTCCAGTGTTTCTTGCCTGAAAATCCCGTGGACAAAGGAGCCTGGGGAGCTACAGTCTACGGGCTCACAAAGACTGAGAAAATAAACAAGCATGCAAGCAAGTGAGCAGTTCAACCAATAAGCATCCAATCTCCATCAGAGCAGGAGAATAAGGTGTTAGAAAGTTCTCCCAAAGAAAGGGGTGGATGAAGGGAGCAAGAGTCTGTGTGTGTGTGTGTGTGTGTGTGTGTGTGTGTGTGTGTGTGTGTGTGTGTGTGAGAGAGAGAGAGAGAGAGAGAGAGAGAGAGAGAGAGAGAGAGAAAGAGAGATACTTTAAGGTGTATCAAAATATTTCTCACCAAATCTAAACGTTCAAAGGCATCCATTGTCTTCCTGTTGGGATCTGTACTGACAATCTTTTTACTCCTAAAAAAAAAAAAGTTATTTCTCTGTTTCATATCAGTGCCTTAATCATATTAACACAAACAAAAGAAAATTAATCTTTTATTAAAGGCAAATCCATGCACCTAGACAACAGATATTTTAATGCAAAAGGGAAATTGTTATTTTGCACTATTTGTATTGTCTCTGAAAGCAAACACAAATATTGTTGCCATGACAACATCCATGCTTCTGATTTATTTATTGTTTGTTTCTTAGTAAATACTGTAAAATGAGTGCAGTGCCTGGATTTTATCTCCAAAGAGTAATAAACAAGAGACAATTAACAGGTAATTATTTCCACCTGCTGAACTCTATTTTGAGGAGATTTGATTAATTAACAGCAAAGATCTGTCATCATTAGTTCCAGAGTCTTTTATTTCTTCTTTATCAAAACATGGAAATACTATTAACATTAGTTTGGAGCAGAGTCTCCTGTCCATTTTCTGGGTCATTGCTCGTGAACCCATTACCCACATAATTGTAAAATATGGCTACTGTTAATCAATGTGAAACTATGATTTCCCATTTAAAAGTTAATAATAATTTTGAAAAATGAAAAACTATATTTGGAAAAAGATAAAAAATTGCATTCTTGGTAATTATGCCAAAAGTTTGACATCATTCAAAGATGGGAATATTTTTTGTTAAATTCAACTTTATTTTTTAATTTATTTGGATAGAAAGTTACTAACTGATGGGTTTACTTGTGTCCCAATAGACTTTTAATCTTGTTTATTTTATTATAAGAATTGTGCAAGACAGTCCTTTAGGTTAATTGGATCTGGAATTCTTCCTGATTTGAGGTAGTCTAGAAATGAATAGCTCCATTTCTTGGCTCTCTTTCTGTCCTCTCAGATTAATGCATTGCAAAACCGTGTGAACTTTCTGATCAGAGCATACAACTGGGAAATTTCCTATTTTTGATCTTGGTTATGTATGGTAGGCCAGCATGAATGTTGAAGCAAAAATGCAAAGGATTGTTTTTTCTTAAAAAAAAAAAAAAATTATGAACCTACAGGCACAACAGCCCAACTGTGACTGTTTAGGAAATCTCTTAAACTTCATAAATCCAAATTGACAATCAATCTCACAAATGCTATGTGCATCAAGCTGAAGAAATTCATTATTCTTTCCATTTGACTTGAAGAAGACAATCATATCCTGAGAAAGTATAAAGTAATGAACATTTACATTTCTGAAAGCTTAATTTCCTCACTTTGGGATTCAGAGCATAAAATTTGCCTTTACCATTATGAGTGCTGGCTGGAGGAGAGAAGACAGATGTCTCCAGTGCTTCTATGGCTTATTTCCTATATTGTATCAGAAGTCTTGCTCCTTTTGCCATAAGCATGCCATTACTATGTGGATTTAGCTAGCCTCTGGGAGGGTGGTTTGGGAGACTGAGAAGTAACCCATAGTTCAGATTAGTTTCTAAATGCAATCTCAAACAACCATGAGACTGTAATTCAAAGACATTAAAAATATCAAAACTCAGTTCATATGTATATGATTATCCTCCTTCATAATCTCTTTTCAGTGGAAGATTGTCACTTACCCCACCTTCAGTTTCTGTTTGTTTGTTTAGCCATTTTTAAGTGTGCATTTCAGTACTGTTAAGCATATTCAAATTATTGAGACAGAGCTCCGGACATTCGCATCTTATATATCGAAAATTACAGCCAATAGCACTCCCCTCCCCCCTCCTCTTAGCCTCTAGTAACCAGCATTCTGCTTTCTGCTTCTATGAATATGAGCACTTTAAAAAAACTCAAAGTGGTGGCATCACAGTATTTGTATTTTTGTGATGTATTTATTTCACTTAAGATAGTGTCTCAAGGTCCACCCATGCTGTAGTCTGTGGCATTCTCTCCTTTTCAAGGCTGAAAACTATTCCACTGTGGGTGTAGACCACGTGTTCTTTCTTTATTCACTCATCAGCAGACATGTGGGCTGTGCCCGCCTCTCGGCATTTGTGAACAGTGGTGCTAGTAACATGGGACTGTATCACTCCCCATTTGTAACTGAAAAGTGACAGTTGGAGCCATCTCCAAGTAATGTCATAGCCTGTTTCTTTGTTGCTTGTTTTCTCCTAAACAAGGAATGCCCAGAATTGAATAACTATTTAGATTTAATGTCATTATCCCTCAATAAAGGTGTTTATAATATTGTTATCCATATTTGCAGCATTCATACAAAACCATTGAATGTCATAGCTTAAACCAAGTGGACAAGTGATTAGCTTTGATGTTCCTAGATTTCACAGATTTCTGGTTGAAAATTTTACCTAAAACTTCCAAACAATTTTTGAACCAAAATTAACTAGTCCTTAGTCATTGAAGTTCTAAGACAGATCTGTGCCTGTTCAAAATTTTAGTTCCAAAATAAAGCATGTTAATTTTTTCACTGATATCATATTTAAGATTCTGATGGTATCACATTCATCTTTTCACTGATGTCATATTTAAGAGGTTTTTTTTTTTAAATTTCTGTTATTTTACGTGAAAAAGTAGAAGGAAAGAGATGAGGAAAAGTAAAAGGAGAGAGGAAAAGAAGAGGGAAAGGAAGAACATGGTACTGTATAAGCAAAATGGTTTTAGGGGTTAAAATGGTAGATTTGGGGTCTGGCCACTTGGATTTGCATCGAGACGCTGCAAGCTTAGAGGTACTTGAGTTTGGAAAAATTATTTATTTCAGTTTGTAGCTCAGTTTTCCAATATGAAAAACAAGTTAATTACCTACTTTTTGAGATTTCTGTGAAAATTGTATAGATTATTTCCATACAAGCTTCTCAGCACAGAGTCTGGCATATAACAAACTCAGGACATAGCTCTTAAATAATGACTCCATGGTTCTGATAACTAACTTTCGTTAGGTTTAAATCTAAACCAAACCCTATTCAAAATTGTGCTTATTCCGTAAGAAAACAAACCATTCAATGTTAATGCACTTTGTTCCTCTGGAATTTGGGCCCAAGATGAAGCAATTTTAATTTAGGGGGTGACATTTTAAACTCATAACTTAATTTAAATTCAGTTCTCAAGGTGCCTGGATGACACATCTGGAAAAAATGGAGTTCTTTGGCACAAAAAATCACTTCACATACAGTAATGTCTGATTTGTGATACCGTTGTTTGGCTTCACAGTTGATCGTGTGATAGAACAATCCAGATGTGTGACAAGCCCTATGTCCAGCGTGGTCTTGCTAACGCATACAGTGATGGGGCGAGTCCTGGTGATGTTATCAACAGCCAGAGCAGAAGAATGATGCAGTGCAGATGGTGGATCGTATTGTATGTTTACAGTCTATGACCACAGAACATGTGTGTCTCACAACTGTGTTCTGTGGCCTTTTGATAATGTTTTAAAAAGGTCTGTGTGAATAATTTAAGCAGAAGTTATCCAAATCTACTAAGTGCACCTACATCTGAGTTTGAGAATTGAAACTGAACTGGGAAACATTTTCAATAGGAAAATGACAGTGGAGCTTTGGGAGCAGGCTAAACATCAGGTATCACTGGACTTGCCTAATTAAGTCTTAGAAGTCCAAATTAAGGACTTTCGATCTCCTCCTTCAAAGTCCAGAGTTGCCACTTACAGAGTATGCAAACGTGGGACATTTGCTTGAATATTTCATGTTTCAGTTTTCACATTTGTTAAAAAGGGGTAATATTAACCATCTTTTTTATAAATAAGTCTCTTAAAATAATGCCTGGTACATGAGAAGCCCCAGTTGATAACAAGAGCAGATGCAAAATACAGACAAGTACACAGAAATTAGGAAGGAAGGACAAACTCACCAAGAAGTTGGCATCTTCTACAACAGGATATTTTTTTTGTCATGTGGATCATTTTTAAAGTCTTTATTTAATTTGTTACAATACTGTTCCTGTTTTATGTTTTGGAATTTTGGCCGGGATTCATGTGGGATCTTAGCCAAGGATGGAGCCCTTACCCCCTGTATTAGAAGGCGAAGTCTTCTCCACTGGGTAGGATAGGATTGTATCTGACCGAGTTTCCCTCCCACCAAATCGGGGTTATATTATAACTTCCAGGGGCCTCTTTCACCAAGACATGATTTAAAAATATATTTTATGCTTGTGTTTGTATAAAGGCAAATATATTTCAATATTTTTGACCTGAATGGCCAAGGTCTTTTTCCCTGTTTTTCCTTATAAGATGTTCACTGGCCCCTAAAAGCACCATGGGCCAAAGGCACTGTGCCTAGTGGAGCTCAGCCTTACACCAAATACCATTACTTCCACTCTAATGTGAAAAATCTGGAAGATTAAGGAACTTTATGTACACTTACATACTTAACAAGTGGCAGAACAGGGATTTAAACTCAAGTCTAGCATCCGAGATCGTCTTCTTCTCCCCTCCACCTGACGCGTCTCTAGCGGCACATCAGAAATGGCCCATGTTCCCTTCGCCACTCTCCCTCCTGTTTCACTCAGGGCAAACTTCTCCCTGTTGACTTTCTTTTGGTAGCGTCCCTCTTCCCTCTTCCCGTCTCTGAATTTGCCCTTCAAGATCTCGCAGGATTTTCCTCTTCTTTGCAATATCAAATAGTCATCCTCTTCTAGGCATTGATTGCATTAAAAACAATCCAATAGACAACCTGCCATACAGACATTAATGACTGATAATGACGTTTCCCACTGAAGAATGTCTCATTTTAACAAAAGAATCCTGAAGTTGAAGCTTTTATGTAAAAGAGTGCCTTGATAATTTAGTTACTCTGTCTGGCCTGCTTTAACAAGATACCACAGACTGGGTGGCTTAAAAAACAGAAATGCATTATCTCACAGATTTGGAGGTTAGAAGGCCCAAATCAAGGTGTCAGTAGGGCTTATTCCATCCAAGGCCTCTGAGCCTTGAATCTGTTACAAGGCTCTCTTCTTAGCTTGTAGAGGGCTGTCTTTTCCCTGTATCCCCATATATTGTTTTCCCTCCGTGTGTGTCTGTGAGTCCAACAGTCCCCTTTCTATAAGGGGAAGTCATATTTTATTGGAACCCACCCTAATAAACTTATTTTAACTTGATTTCACCTGTAAAAAAACCCCTGACTTCAAATAAAGGCATATTCTGAGGTTCTGGGGTTAGGACCTCCACATGGGAATTGTGAAGGGACACAACTCGATTTATTATAATAATATTACGGGTTGAAGTATAATGAGAGTCCAATGTGGAGAAAGTTTTGTGATTGATATATATTTTCCGGCCTCCTTATCACTCTATTAAAAAAAAAAAAACAACTCATGTCCACGAACAATGCACTCATTCAGACCAATGTTTTCTTTTCCCAGTAAGCTGTAAAATTTGCCTTTCTGTGTTTCTGATTAAATTTGTCACCACTTCTTAAAAATAAAACAAATGTATTAATATTATTAGGCAAAGAATAGTAATGCATCAAACCAGAACCAAACCACTTTGGCACTATTGACATTCGGGAGAGACTGTTTTGTGCCTTGTGGGATATTTAACCACACCTCTGGCCTCTGCTCACTAAATGCTAGCAACATGCCCTTCCCCCAACTTCTGAGGATGAAAAGTGTCTCCAGATATTACAAATGTCCCCTGAGGAAGAGGGAGGCAAAATCACCTCTAGGTGAGAACCACAAATGCTTAGCCAAAAAGCACTGTTACTTTATTCAGTTCAGTTCAATCGCTCAGTCACGTCCAACTCTTTGTGACCCAAGGAACTACAACACGCAAGGCCTCCCTGTCCATCACCAACCCCCGGAGCATACCCGAACTCATGTCCACTGAGTCGATGATGCTAGAAAAAACCTAATGAATAGTGAGTAATCATCTTGCATGTCAATCACTTCAATCCTGTCCAACTCTTTGTGACCCTAAAGACTGTAGCCCACCAGCCTCCTCTGTCCACGGGATTATCCAGGCAAGAATACTGGAGTGGGTAGAGTAATCATCTTAAAAGAACTTCAGTTCAGTTCAGTTCAGTTGCTCAGTCGCGTCTGACATTTTGCAACCCCATAAATTGCAGCACACCAGGCCTCCCTGAGTCCATCACCAACTCCCGGAGTTCACTCAGACTCGTGTACATCAAGTCAGTGATGCCATCCAGCCATCTCATCTCAGTCATCCCCTTCTCCTTCTGCCCCTAATCCCTCCCAGCATCAGAGTCTTTTCCAGTGAGTCAACTCTTCGCATGAGGTGGCTAAGGTACTGGAGTTTCAGCTTTAGCATCATTCCTTCCAAAGAAATCCCAGGGCTGATCTCCTTTAGAATGGACTGGTTGGATCTCCTTGCAGTCCAAGGGACTCTCAGGGGTCTTCTTCAGCACCACAGTTCAAAAGCATCAATTCTTCCGCACTCAGTTTTCTTCACAGTCCAACTCTCACATCCGTACAAGACCACTGGAAAAACCATAGCCTTGACTGGAAGGACCTTAGTTGGCAAAGTGCTGTCTCTGCTTTTCAATATGCTGTCTAGGTTGGTCATAAGTTTCCTTCCAAGGAGTAAGCTTCTTTTAATTTCATGTCTGCAGTCACCATCTACAGTGATTTTGGAGCCCCCCCAAAATAAAGTCTGACACTATTTCCACTGTTTCTCCATCTATTTCCAATGAAGTGATGGAACCGGATGCCATGATCTTCGTTTTCTGAATGTTGAGCTTTAAGCCAACTTTTTCACTCTCCTCTTTTACTTTCATCAAGAGGCATTTTAGTTTCTCTTCACTTTCTGCCATAAGGGTGGTGTCATCTGCATATCTGAGGTTATTGATATTTTTCCCAGCAGTCTTGATTCCAGCTTGTGCTTCTTCCACCCCAGCGTTTCTCATGATGTACTCTGCATATAAGTTAAATAAGCAGGGTGACAATATGCAGCATTGATGTACTCCTTTTCCTATTTGGAATCAGTCTATTGTTCCATGTCCAGTTCTAACTGTTGCTTCCTAAACTGCATATAGGTTTCTTAAGAGGCAGGTCAGGTGGTCTGGTATACCCATCTCTCTCAGAATTTTCCACAGTTTATTGTGATCCACGCAGTCAAAGGCTTTGGTGTAGTCAATAAAGCAGAAATGGATGTTTTTCTCGAACTCTCTTGCTTTTTCCATGATCCAGCAGATTTTGATAACTTGATTTCTGGTTCCTCTGCCTTTTCTAAAGCCAGCTTGAACATCTGGAAGTTCACAGTTCACATGTTGCCGAAGCTTGGCTTGGAGAATTTTGAGCATTAATTTGCTAGCATGTGAGATGAGTGCAATTGTGTGGTAGTTTGAGCATTCTTTGGCATTGCATTTCCTTGGGATTGGAATGAAAACTGAACTTTTCCAATCCTGTGGCCACTGCTGAGTTTTCCAAATTTGCTGGCATATTGAGTGCAGCACTTTCACAGCATCATCTTCCAGGATTTGAAATAGCTCAACTGGAATTCCATCACCTCCACTAATTTTGTTTGTAGTGATGCTTTCTAAGGCCCACTTGACTTCACATTCCAGGATATCTGGCTCTAGGTGAGTGATCACACCACTGTGATTATCTGGATCATGAAGATCTTTTTTGTACAGTTCTTCTGTGTATTCTTGCCACCTCTTCTTAATATCTTCTGCTTCTGTTAGGTCCATACCATTTCTGTCCTTTATCGAGCCCATCTTTGCGTGAAATGTTCCCTTGGTATCTCTAATTTTCTTGAAGAGATCTCTAGTCTTTCCCAATCTGTTTTTTTCCTCTATTTCTTTGCATTGATCACTGTGGAAGGCTTTCTTATCTCTTCTTGCTATCGTTTGGAACTTTGCATTCAGATGCTTATATCTTTCTTTTTTTCCTTTGCTTTTTGCTTCTCTTCTTTTCACAGCTATTTGTAGGGCCTCCCCAGACAGCCATTTTGCTTTTTTTGCATTTCTTTTCCCTGGGGATGTTCTTGATTCCTGTCTCCTGTACAGTGTCACGAACCTCATTCCATAGTTCATCAGGCACTCTATCTATCAGATCTAGGCCCTCAAATCTATGTCTCTCTTCCATTGTATAATCATAAGGGGTTTGCTTTAGGTCCTAACTGAATGTCTGGTCTTCTCTTGTGTTGCTGGAAGAGGGTGTTTGCTATGACCAGTGCATTTTCTTTGCAAAACTCTATTAGTCTTTGCCCTGCTTCATTCCACATTCCAAGGCCAAATTTGCCTGTTACTCCAGGTGTATCTTGACTTCCTACTTTTGCATTCCAGTCCCCTATAATGAAAAGGACATCTTTGGGGGGGGGGGTGTTAGTTCTAAAAGGTCTTGTAGGTCTTCATAGAACCATTTAACTTCAGCTTCTTCAGTGTTACTGTTTGGGGCATAGACTTGGATTACTGTGATTCTGAATGGTGTGCCTTGGAAACAAACAGAGATCATTCTGTCGTTTATGAGATTGTATCCAAGTACTGCATTTCAGACTCTTCTGTTGACCATGATGGCTACTCAATTTCTCCTGAGGGATTCCTGCCCGCAGTAGTAGATATAATGGTCATCTGAGTTAAATTCACCCATTCCTGTCCATTTCAGTTTGCTGTTTCCTAGAATGTCGACGTTCACTCTTGCCATCTCCTGTTTGACCACTTCCAATTTGCCTTGATTCATGGACCTGACATTCCAGGTTCCTATGCAGTATTG
>SJYF01000525.1:502336-523919 GCA_006410515.1 Procapra przewalskii | reverse complement strand
CCCCCACCCCGCAGTACTCTTGCCTGGAGAATCCCATGGACACAGCGGCCTGGTGGGCTACCATCCAAGGGGTTGCAAAGAGTCTAACACAACTGAGCATCTGAGCAAATGTAAATAATCTGTTCCCGCCCCCAGAAAACATAGTCAGTCATGGATAAAGAGCAGAATATACCCAATTAACATTCCCGTTTAGAAAGCTGGATAATGAGAGGCACATGGCCACCCCTGGTCTAAAGCAATTCTGAAATCTTGTGCAGATATTTGAAGGGTTTTCAACCCTGAGAGTGCAGGATGCTCCTTGGTTAGGTTCTGGTTCTCTTCTCTAAAAATATTAACATAGTCCCTTGTAGCTCATAATTCTAGAACCAGAGGGAACAGAGAAAGGGCAGAACCGTGAGATTCCTACACAAGTGTCGGCTTCTGCTCATTACATGGGTCAACACCAGTCACATGGACAGGCCTAATGCTAATGAAACAGAGAAGGACTTCTTCACAGGGAAGTTCTGCAACTCCCAAGGCAGTAGCGTGCATGCAAGGTGCTGTGGGAGAGTGTGGGGAGGGGGGAGCAAAGAATGCTTGTAGACAGTCCTGGAATCTATACCAGTTGATACCATAATACAGAGTTCATTACAATTTGGTCTCTTGCTCAATGAAGCAAAAATATGCAATTTTTATTTTCTGAACCTCAGAGTAGAATAATAACCTCTTGGGAAAATAAAGAAATGTCTTTTATTGCTGAGTAGTTAATTCTATACTTTGACCTCTTATACCTCACATAGGTCATTTTCATTTATTAATATTTACAAATAGATTAGTAAAAAGTTTAAAACAGAAGGAATGACCATTAAATGGCGTGCTGCGATTCATGGGGTCGCAAAGAGTCGGCCACGGCTGAGCAGCTGAACTGAACTGAGCTGAAAGCTAGATCTACTTTGATTACT
This sequence comes from Procapra przewalskii, assembly GCA_006410515.1. Lineage (NCBI taxonomy): Eukaryota > Metazoa > Chordata > Mammalia > Artiodactyla > Bovidae > Procapra > Procapra przewalskii. The sequence continues at coordinate 522,978 of SJYF01000525.1, read as the reverse complement.
ATTGCTGATGCCAGTTCGCAACTGCAAGCTTGAGGGCACTGAGTGAAAATTCATACGAGATTGTATATGGTTTAAGTCATAGCTAATAATAAAAATATTTTACAGGAAAAGAGCGAAAAAAAAGGGGGTTTTCAAACATCACAGGTCCACCTGTCTTTCTCAAGGGTCAGCTCCTGTGCTCCTGTAATAAGAAGTTTTATTAGTTGTGTTCCCAGAAGATTATAGTTATTACTCTCCATTCTTAGGTTTTATTTTCAAAACCTAAGAAGAAAATTCAGGTTTCTGTGTCTTTAAAACCTCTGGCCCTACACTCAATTTTATTTTCTTGTTATTCTGAAAGATAGAGCTGGGTCAATAAAGAACTAGAGAAAACTGAATTTCCTGGAAGGCTCTGTAGCAAGGACATGAAGCTGTGCTGACTCACAGTATACTGGTTTTAAAACTAGAGACGGCTGTTGGCCAGCAGTAAAACTCAGAGGAAGTGGGTCAGAATGAAAGAACCAAAAAAGAAACTCTATTATCTGATAGTAATAAAACACAGTCCCTCAAAAGATAGCATTGGTATAAGCCAACGGATAAAATCTGTCATGTTCTGAATGAAAAGAAATAGCCCTCTCCCCAGTTTGCTAACCCTTGAACAGACGTCTGTCTATGCGGTAAAAGTACTAAAAAATACAGAACATTTTTCTGACATGTATATCTGCTTTTGTAAAATGAATTGTTCCCGAAAGTTTATGTGGGGACTTTTAAAAGAATCAGTGACAGTGTTGAACAATGCCTCCATTACGAAGGTGAATCTCACAGCTAATTAGAAGCGTGGGATAAATACATGCATTCTTAGATTTATTTAGTGTGAAGCTTATCTGAGAAGAACAGGTACAACCAAAGAAACCTTTGCTGCTACAGACGTCCCTATTAATACCTGCACTCTGTTATCCACATTTGGAAACATTTTAAAGTTGAGATTCAGACATCATAAAATTTACCCATTTAAATGTGTCATTCTTTTAGTTTATTTAAAGTTATGCAAACATTAGAACAACCTAATGTAGAATATTTTTATCTCCTCTAAAAATAAATTCTGTACCCATCAGCAGGCAGGCCTCCACCCTCAACCAGAATCAACCATAACTCTTTTTGGTCTCTATATAATTGCCTCTGTGTGTGTGTGTGTGTGTGTGTGTGTGTGTGTGTGTGTGTGTGTATGTGACGCACACACTGATCTGCTCAGTTGCTCAATCGTGTCCAACTCTTTGTGACCCCATGGACTGTAGCCTGCAAGGCTCCTCTGCCCTTGGAATTTTCCAGGCAAGGGTACTGGAATGGGTTGCCATTTCCTACTCTAGGGGATCTTCCTGACCCAGCGATCAAACCCTTGTCTCTGTGTCTCCTGCATTGGCAGATGGATTCTTTACCACGGTGCCATCTGAGAAGCCCTATATAATTGCTGCTCTGGACATTTCGTAAAAGTAGAATAATACAGAATGCATCCTTTTGTCACTGACATCATTCACTTTGTTGCATTATGTTTTCAAGATTCATCCATGTTGTGAACTGTATCAATACCTTAATCCTTTTTATTGCCCAGTAACAATCCCCTGAATGAATATGTCACATTTCGTTCTTTTCCTCAGTTGATGGGGGCATTTCAACAGTTTCCACTTTTGACTACTATGAATATTTCTGCTGTGAATCTCCATTCTTTTGTGAATATGTTTTTATTTATCCTGTGTAAATGTCTAGCAGTGGAACCACTGGCTCATATAGAAACTCCGTGTGAAATCTTTTGAGGGACCACCAGTTATTTCAGAAGTGGCGGCACCGTTCCTGCTATCCACATATTGCATCTGCATCTTAAACCCTCCACTTTTTATAATCCTAACTTATAGCAGGTGTGCTGGAATACCAATGAATAGATAAGGGTCAAAATGTGGTTGACAGTGTAATAAAGTGAAGGTCAAATTAAATTAGCCCTGAAATCCCATAAGCCTCTTTTGAAAGTGTCTTCACAATTGGCATCCTAACAATGAGCTGTGTAATTATATGCTGATGTCCAAAGAGATCCCGGCTCTCATTAATACTTACAAACCCCTTGGGATTCGGGGAGGACGCCTTCACACTTTTAAATACAGCAGAGCAAAGCAGCTGCTGTGTGTCGGTGTGGTCCCCAGCCTATCACTGCAAAACTGCAGAAGGGATTCCCAGAGCATCAGCAAACTTGCATCAGGAAGAGAGATGTTCTGGGTGGCTGAAAGTGCTTTATTTTTCACATTTAAAGCAAGAAACACTTTTAAGAATTTGATAGCAGAATGATAAGAAGTCAATCTCTGGTTGCAGGTTTCTTACTTAGGATCCAGAAAAACACTGGTTGTCCGTTCCTTTTTCGAGATGGATCTAAAATTTAGGAGCATTGATTTATCTGGCTGAAAATCTAAAAGGAAGGCCTCAAGGGGAAATTAACTGGCACTATTAAATGAATGAAATAAGGACTAGAAATGTTAGAAATATCACACCCTTAAAGATCAAATGGCACCCCATTCCAGTACTCTTGCCTGGAAAATCCCATGGGCAGAGGACCCTGGTAGGCTTCAGTCCATGGGGTCGCTAGGAGTCGGACACAACTGAGCAACTTCACTTTCACTTTTCACTTTCATGCATTGGAGAAGAAAATGGCAATCCACTCCAGTGTTCTTACCTGGAGAATCCCAGGGACGGGGGAGCCTGGTGGGCTGCCATCTCTGGGGTTGCACAGAGTTGGACACGACTGAAGCGACTTAGCAGCAGCAGCAAAGATCAAATGACATTAGAAGGGGTCCATCCAGTCACATAAATTCTTTGCCCAGATGCTCGTTAGGAGCTGAAAGGGTAAGAATATAAAGGGCTAACGTTTGGAGGATCCACACCACTGTGTGCCTTTTTAAGCTACAAACTATTGACCTTCCCACTGTGCCCTATAAGGATTGTATCTATTCTTTTTGTCGCACGAAAATTTTGAACTCTAATCATTTATAGTAACAAATTTATAAAAGCTTTTTTGGGGCATGCCCCACATTAATTTAATGTTTTTTCTTCTTATTATTTGATCAGTGTGTAATTTTACCTCATTCATTGTCCACTTAGCATCTCATCCCACTGGATTTCTTCCCATTATTTACATAAATTTAATGGAAAATTTACTCACCATTACTTTCTGTGTGGCCCCCTGAGATTAAATGGCTGTGCTTAGTACAGTTAACCCAAAGTTTTTCTGCTTGCTTGTGTTTCCATGCCAATAACTTTAATCAAGCTCTTTCTACAATTCTACTTTTCTCTATATGTCGTATCCCTTAGGGCATCAGTCTCCGTCTGCCCATTCTTAAAAAAACCCATACAAGCAAGAATTTTTCTTTATAGTCATTAAAATGTGTCAGTTGTGTTCTCCTGGCAATTACCAATTTCCCTCATATCTTAGCAGGAATTGAAGTATATATTTTCCCAACTGGAAGCCCAGAGATGCTGTTTTATTAGGAGTATCCCCTTCCAAGCGTTATACCCTGCAGGTGAAAGTAGAAACTCTCGTGCTTCTGTTGCAAGTGACAGAATTTCAGTTGCATTTAATTGATCTATAATCACACCATAATCCAGATAAAACTGGAGACAATAATACAATAGTTAATGCTGTACCAAAATGAAATTCAGTAGACTGTGGCGCCTACTTTAACTATCAGCAGCCCAGCCAGCAGACAATGTTCTGCATTTTGTGTCCAAATCTGCCAATATCATTTTAGGCCTCTTAACCTAAGAGCTGTGCAGAGCTGTGGAATTTGGGCTTATGGCCAGAGAAGGTGCATTTTAATCCAGCTCTGCCACTAATCAATAAAGGAACCTGAGGCTTCTAACATATTAACGGTATGGCTGCTTTTGCATGTTCAAATGGACATGGTAATTAATGACTGTCTTGTCAACAGTGCAAAATCATTATGAGCCTTCAGTGCACTGTGTGGTCCAGATATGAGCATGTGTTTTAAATTGTTAGGAACACCAGTTATTATAGTCGGATTCTGCACCAGGCTTCTTGCTCTTTGTCTGTGAAATTGATGAGAAGATGAAGCTACATTTCTTTTTTTTCTTTTCTTTTTTTAAAATATAAATTTATTTCAAGTTTATATCATTTAATAGTACTTTGAGCTTAATGTGAAATATAACATATACAGAAAATAATATATTAATCATCTGAGTGTATTTTTGAATATATTAAAGTGCATAAACTGATCTGCACGCCACCCAGCTTCAGAAAGAGGTAACTGCTAGGAACTCAGAAGCGCGCCATGTGGCCTCCCAGTATCGTTTTGCTAAGAACTCTCTTCTTTATGTTTATGGTGCTGCCGTCCAGGCATGCATCATGCCTACGCATGTGCATGCACGCTCAGCTGTGTCTCACTCTTTGGGATGCCATGAACTGCAGCCTCTAGGCTCCTCTGTCCATGGAATTTTCCTGGCACGTTTACTGGAATGCATTGCCATTTTCTACTTCAGGAGCCATGTGTGTGTGTCATTTGCCTTTAATGATTTACTTCATTTAATGAAATATTCTATTATTCTGTGTCTTGCTTCTTTTGAAGAATAGGTATTTTGAATTTATCCAAGTTGATGTGCATACATACAATGCATCCATATCTGTTATCCTGAATATACCACATATGTTCATTGTTTTTGTCATCCATGGGCAATTGAATCATTTCTAGGTTTTTGTTATGCAAAATATTTTCATTGACTATTCTAATATACCCTATCAAATGCACACATATCAGAGTTTCTCTAGTATTTATGCCATAGTTCAAGTCTAAGATGCTATCAGTAGTAAGATACATACCATTATTTTGCACAAGAAAGCAAAAGTTTTCAGTAAAATAATATAATGTTTTCTTATTGACTCCAACAGTACATTTCAATTTCAGGATTATTAAACTTTAAAAACTGTGCTTTAGAATAAATGAAATAAAATATCTTGGAGTGGGATTGCTGAATCACAGAGAAGGTACAATTCAAATTTTCTAGGACTCAGTCCAGTGGTCCACAAAAATGATTGTGGGTATAAACATATTCTAGCTTTCACTTTGATCCTGTCCATTGATGCAGGAGACTCGGATTTGATCACTGGGTCAGGAAGATCCCGTAAAAAGGGAATGGCTACCCACTGCAGTATTCTTGCCCGGAGAATTTCATGGACAGAGGAGCCTGGCGGGCTACAATACGTGGGATTGTAAAGAGTCAGTCACGACTGAGCGACTAACACACTCTCACCCACTGCCTCCTGATCCAAGACAGCAATTCATTTTACTACTCATTTTAAATTTCGTCAGTATTTTAGCACTTCATGGAGAAGAATCTGATCTTCAATACTGTCATAAATAGAAGGTTCCACCAGTAATCCTCATTGAGGAACATATCCTTTCGTGCATCTGGTGAAATCTTGTCATTTATTTTCTCTCCACAATTTTTCTCTATTTTCACCCCATGGCTAAATCTTTGGAGTATTTTATAATTTGGCTCAAACTTCATGTTGTCGATGCTTCATTTCCAGTTCCTCCTTGGAAGGATCAAGTATCAACTCTTCCGGTTTCAGAAACCATTTTAGCCCACTGAACTGTGTTTGTATGTTACACCGTTTATTGCAGCCATAAAGTGCAGTCTTAATTTGAATGATATCCACCTGACTTTCCTGTTTACTTTCTGGCTCCAGGACTTGTTAGGTTGCAATTTCTCATCTCCAGCCACTTCTAGGTACATGAAACGCCGCCTTCGCACTTCCCTGCTGCAGCTGTGCACAAACCCATAATTATGCAAATTAGTGATAAGTAAGAGGGAAAAAGGAGATATCACCAGGTGTGAAAAGAGGACATCCATCTGCATGATGCAATAAATTTTAGATTTTGCTTCCTTCATATTCCTCAGTATGTACCATCCCTGCCATTGTGTTAGTTCACAGCTCTGCACTTTCACCTCAATGACTGTGACAGCTCTGAACCAGAGGCAAATCTTCATAACACTTTGACTTTTTACAGTGTTATTCTCAGGGCTTGGCAGGACCATGACATTGTATTTATATGTTTATGTAAAATCTGCAAAATTAAGCTGGGTGAACCATAATCTGTTTAAGGTACTTTTTCTTTCTCCTTCAGTTCCTCCACCACACTTCTAAAGTGCTTGGTCTGATGTGTGGATGAACATTTTTGGAAGCTAGGCAGGAGGAGATTTACACTAAATACAGATATCAATGAATAAAACGTAAAATAAATTGTGATGGCAGAGCCACCAAGAACAAATAGATTAATTAATGAGTAGCAATAATTTAAGTGGCATTTAATTCCAGCCATTGTACAGGAAACCTTGAAATGCTAGGAAATCTCAGAACTCCTATGAGAAATTTAAAGGATTTCACCAAATTTTAAATCGAACCTAAAATATTTTCTGCATTATCAATAATGAATTATTAAACCTAAAGTAACTTTTCTGAATCATCAGTTTAAAGAGAAAACAAATTAAATCTTGATCATGCTAGAGAAGAGATTAAAGCATCTTTCTCTTATCTCTATAGAGAAATGTCATGTGAAAAGTTATTCAAAGAAAATACGATCAGATTGAAGTAAGGAAGTATTACCACAGAATATGAATAAGTCAGTTCATGCAGCTAGTATGGGGCTGTTAATACGTTTTATAATATCTTTGCATAATATGCACACATTTCAAAATGTGTAATTTGTTGTTGCGGTTGTGATTTTATAGTTGGAATAAATATTTACTCATGGACTTAATACTGCATTTTTTCTTTAAAAATTCATTTTCATCACTTGCATAAGCCTCAGACCCTGTGCAAGTTGTAGGAAAACTTGGTGCCCTTGGGTTTCTAAGTGATTTCTCTTTCCAGGCTTTCAGTGTATTCTCTGTGCAACCCTTCAGCAATCTCTCCAAAACTCAACACACTCTGGATATACATATGTGGCTACAGTCGGAGATTCAGGAGACATTTTTGGAAGGAAGGAATGGATGATTTAATTAACCAACCTATATATTATTCTTCAAACACTGGCTTTTTACCCTCCCTTATTGCACTGGTTGCCTACTAAGTGTTTTTGCAGCAAAATGTCAAAATACCTGAACTATAATATGTGCCCAAGAAGTATTTGATAAACAGATGAATCAATCAATGGATTAATAAGTCTATGTCCTAGATAAATCTATGTCATGTCTCTGTCCTAGCTGATTCATTTGTAATGTCCCTACCCATATTATAATTTTTCAGTCTAAGATATTTGAATAAAATTTTTCTCACTATTACTGCTTTTACTACCCCCCCCGTGCGTCTTTTTTTTTTTTTTAAATTGGAGGCTAATTACTTTGTATGTGTGTACTCAATCACTTCAGTAATGTCTGACTCTTTGCAAGCCTGTGGACTGTAGCCCGCCAGACTCCTCTGTCCATAGGATTCTCCAGGCAAGAATACTGGAGTGGGTTGCCATGCCCTCCTCCAGGGGATCTTCCTGACCCAGGGATTGAACCCACATCTCTTAGGTCTTCCGCATTGGCAGGCGGGTCCTTTACCACTAGCCTTAATAAATTCAAAAACATTATGTGACATTCTTAAACAACTTGCTCCCGATCAGACTAGATCTAAGAGACACGCTAAAACGAAAGACAAAATTAAAATCAAGTGTTGTTTCTCCTGTATCTTATAGCCCGGTAGCAGTATATTCATCTTCCTCCCTTTACTAAAAACAAATTTCTTTCACATGCAAAAAATACAGTTATATAAGGGCTGAAAGTAATCAATCTTCCCAAGTAAAGAAACATAAAAAATCAGTTCAAAACCATCGCTCAACCTGTTCCTTGGTGTAAAAGAATAAGATGTGGGATGGCAAGGAATGATGAAAGAGCTGATTCCGAGGTGCAGAAAGTTTCTGATGTCAATAGGTGAATTTAATGGCTATTGTATCTTGAGAGACAGAGTAAAAAAGAAATTGGATTCTGTTTTTAGAAAACTTTGTTTCTCAGGAATGTTTTCTTCCAAGCAATCACTAATAGGCACAGCAAGAAGCCTAAAGTCACAAAAGGAAAAGAATAATAGTGATAATGGAAATGAGGAAGCTCACGATCAGGCCAGTTTCTTTGGGCCTGGGTGGACTTCCTCTTCCCAAATAATCTGATGAGAAGAAGAAGATCAAAGCAACAAATAGAATAAATAGAACAAATCTTTCTTGGAGAAAAGCTCATTTCTGAATATTTTCTTGGAGATGACATGATTCAACCCGATTACTTATTTCTCTTATAAAAACTTTGTATTGGAAAATATTCTAGTGATTAATGCCCTGATGCTTCCCTGGTGGCTCAGACAGTAAAGAATAGGCCTGCAATGCAGGAGAGCAGGGGTTCAATCCCCGGGTCAGGAAAATTCCTTGGAGAAGGGAAAGGCAACTCCCTCAGTGTTCTTGCCTGGGAAACCAGTAGACAGAGGAGCCTGGTGGAGGCTTTTTGCCCACCCTACTACACTGGCAACTACTGGTATGTTCTCTATAACTGTGAGTGTGTTTCTTTTTTATATGTATTCATTAGTTTGCTGTATTTTTTAGATTCTGTATATAAGTGATATGATACAGAATTTGTCCTCTGACACATTTCACTTATCATGCCTTCCAAGTACATCTATGTTGCTATAAATAGCGACATTCTGTTGTTTTCGTTTCAAAGCAGTATTCCATAGTATGAAAAGAAAGTGAAAGTGAAGTCCCTCAGTCGTGTCCGACTCTTTGCGACCCGTGGACTGTAGCCCACCAAGCTCCTCCGTCCATGGGATTCTCCAAGCAAGAATACTGGAGTGGGTTGCCATTTCCTTCTCCAGGGGATCTTCCCGACCCAGGGACCGAATCCAGGTCTCCCACATTGCAGGCAGACGCTTTAACCTCTGCACCACCAAGGAAGCCCTTATGTACCAACTTTTCTTGATTTATCTATTGATGGACACTTAGGTTGCTTCCATTTCTTAGCAGTTGTGAATAATGCTGTCATGAATATTAAGTTCAGTTCAGTTGCCCAGTCATGTCCAATTCTTGCTTTCTGTTCTTTATTGTGCTCATCTTTGCATGAAATATTCCCTTGGTATCTCTAATTTTCTTGAAGAGATCTTTACTTTTTCCCATTCTATTTGAATCAGCATGGCTTCTCTGGAGGGGATATAGAACCAGGAGTGGAATTGCTGGGTCATACAGTAGTTCTGAGGAGGGGGCATGGCAACCCACTCCAGGATTCTTTCCTGGAGAATCCCCATGGACAGAGGAGCCTGGCAAGCCACAGTCCACAGGGTCTCAAGGATCTGGGGCCACAGCTGAGTGACTGAGAACCTCACAGCAGATAGTAGTTCTACCTGAAGTTTTATGGAAAGCTTCTATACTGTTTTCCACAGTGGCTGCAACAGTTTGCATTCCCACTAACAGTGCACAAGGGTTCCCTTTTCTCCACATCTTGCCAATATTGACTTGTGTCATTTTTGATGATAGTCATTTGGACGGGTGTGAGATGATATCTCATTGTGGTTTTGACTTGCATTACCCTGATAGTTAGCAATGTTTAGTATTTTTCATGTGTCTGTTTGCCCTCCGCATTTCTTTGTTGGAAAAATGTCTATTCAAGTCTTCAGCTCAGTTTGAAATTGAGTTTTTATTGTTTGATGTTGAGATGTATGAGATGTTTAATACAATGGATATTAATTCTTTATTGCTCATATCATTTTATATTTTCTCCCATTCAAGGTGTTGTCTTTTTGTTTTATCAGTGATTTCCTTTGCTATGAGAAAGTTTTCTTTTATGTTTAATTAGGTCCCATTTGTATAGTTTTACTTTTATTTCCTTAGCTTTAGGAGACAGAGCCAAAAATGTATTGTTCAATTAATGTCAGAATATTTTGCCTATGTCTTTCTGTAGAAATTTTATGGTAATCTGTCTTAAATTTAGGTCTTTAATCCATTTTGAGTTTCTTTTTTGTATATGATGTTAAAGAATGTTCTAATTTCATTTTTTTCACATGTAGCTGTTCAGTTTTCCCAGGACCACTTGCTATAATAAATATGAATTTATCCATAGTTGGTAATATTTCTTTAAGTAGAAGGTACCGTTGATTCCCCCTGCTTTTGGCGATAACACTCTATCATTTGTCTTCTTTTCTTATTTTAATAAAAGCTGGGGAGTTGATAAAACAGTGAAGCTAATTCTCACTTTATTTTTTTCCTGTATTCAGTCTTTGTAATACACACTTGACAAATGTGCCTTTGGCTTAGTTTTAAAAAAAAAGAATAAAGTAAAAGGGGAAACGTGAGCATACTGCTCACCTTTAGCTTGCCATTTGACAATGGAGGCTATCAAAATGGGATTTGTTTCCTTGTTCAAGTCTTCCTGCCGAGAGATGATTGTGACAGTGTGTTTCATACAGTGGCCAAGAAAACCCATGGGAGTTCCGGAAGACAGAACCAGGGACAGTTGGAGTTTCTGAAAGAGAAATTTGCTTTTTTCACTCTTCCCTTTCTCTTACAGATGCTATTTTGTATACGAGGTGCTCACAAACATCTTTGGCATCAAATAAAATGCTACCCAGCAAAAGAGCCTTCACACTCTTTACGAGACAGATGCAATTCTGACGAAGCCAGGTGTGAAACAAGAATGTCCCAACAGCATAAACTTGTAAACTGAAAGAAAGTGTAGCAGATACAGAAAACAAGATAAAAACCAACATATGTGAAAATCTTGTCTCCTTGATTAAGAAAATGTGTGTAGGAGTGGTGGTGATGGAGGCTGATTGAGAAACTAAAAGCATTTGAGTCACCTAATTTATGAAGGAAAAAATAAGTATATTTTGAGGGTAAGACACTTTTAAATCTCTTTATCTGTTCTTGTGTGCTGGCATAGTATTTGTGACAAAAGTATTAACAGTGTAACTACTTATCCTCATAAAACAGTTTCTGATTTATACAGACTGTTCATATTCATCTGTGTACCATAGTGATAAAAAAATAGATAATAATGAAAATATGCCTAAGGTTTTCCTACACTTATACAGAAAAACCAACATTCTCAGGAAGAATTAATTAGTGTGCATTATATGTTTGATTTATTCTATGTGGTATCACAATACAATGCCATATCAAAGAGTGGCATTATTTTTTTTTGCTCAAATGAAGTAGAAAAATGAAGGAAAAATATTAAATATATACATATATATATATATATATTTTTTTACCAAAACCAAACTTCTACTTCATTTTTCTCTCAAGTTTTAGCTACTACAATTTAGTGACTCTGGGAAAATATAAAAAGAGTGGTAGGTGGTGGTGTGAAATGGGTTTTTTACTTTCTTGAGTCATAAATCAGAATAAGAAATTTCCAAGGAAAGAACATCTTAGTTGTTTTATGTCCTCCATCCCATGCATGCTCTCTGTCTCAAGTGAGATGGGAGGCAATGAAAAAACAGCAAACACAAGTGAAGCTTCTGTGGAGGAACTTAGTTCACATTATGGAATGAGTGAGAAATAACTAGATTGGCTGACCCTTGAAGATACTGGGAAAGTTACCTTTCAATTATTTGTGACTAATTCATTCTGTTAATTTTTTTCATACAGCATTAGAGTATAATTCTAAAATTTCCCCTGGTTATTTCATAAAAGAACAGGTAAATGATCTCCATAGGCAAAAATCCCTTGTCTGGCAGCAGAAAGTTGTGAAATATGTGGATGGAATAATCTAGACATTCTTTTTCCTTTCAAGCATGACATTAAGTGAGTGCCTACTGTGTGCCAAGCATTAGTACTAAGTAGAACGTGCAATGGGGCTGACAATATAAGTTTCCACTCAGATGCTTCATTCTGAGAATAAAGTCCTACCCAGCTGTTTGCGAACCCATGGACTGCAGCATGCCAGGTGCTCCCTGCCAATCCTTCACCAGTTTGCCCACGCTCACAACCACTGAACCAGTGACGTCTTCCAAACATCTCGTCCTCTACCATTCTCTTCTGCTTTCAATCTTTCTCAAAATCAAGGTTTTCTCCAATGAGTCAGCTATTTGCATCAGGTAGCCAAATTACTGGAGCTTCAGCTTCAGCATCAGTCCTTCCAGTGAATATTCAAGACTGATTTCCTTTCGGATTGGCTGGTTTGATCTCCTTGCTGTCCAAGGGACTCTCAAGAGCCTTTTCCACCACCACAGTTCAAAACCATCAATTCTTCAGTGCTCAGCCTTCTTTATGGTTGAACTTTCGCATCCATACAGGACTACTGAAAAGATCATAGCCTTGACTACATGAACCTTTGTTGGCAAAGTGGTGTCTTTGCTTTTTAATATGCTGCTAGGTTTATAGCATATCTGGGGCTTCCCTTGTGGTTCAGCTGGTAAAGAATCTGCCTGCAATGTGGGAGACCGGGTTTGATTCCTGAGTTGGGAAGATCACCTGGAGAAGGGAAAGACTACCCACTCCAGTATTCTGGCCTGGAGAATTCCATGGACTGTATAGTCCATGGGGTCGTAAAGAGTTGGACACAACTGAGCGACTTTCACTTCACAGGTTTGTAATACTTTTCCTTCCAAGAAGCAATTGTCTTCTAATTTCATGGCAGCAGTCACAATCTGCAGTGATTTTAGATCCCAAGAAGAGGAAAGGTGTCATTGCGTCAACGTTTTCCCCTTACATTTGTCATGAAGTGATGGGACTGGATGCAATGCTGTTAGTTAGTTAGTTTGTTTTAAAATAATAATGAGTTTTAAACCAGCTCTTACACTTTCTTCTCTCACCCTCATCAAGGAGCTCTTTAGTGCCTCTTCACTTTCTGTTATTAGAGTGGTATCATCTGCATACCTGAGGTTGTTGCTATATCTCCCAGAAATCTTGGTTCCAGCTTGTAACTCATCCAGTACAGCATTCCATATGATGCGCTCTGCATATAAGTTAAATAAATAGGGTGACAATATACAGCCTTGTCAGATTCCTTTCTCAGTTTTGAAACAGTCAGTTGTTCCACATAAGGGTCTAACAGTTGCCTCTTGATAGCATACAGGTTTCTTAGGTGACAGATAAGACGGCCTACTATTCCCATTTTTTTGAAAGTTTTCCACAATTTGTTATGATACACACACTCAAAGACTTTAGCAGAGTCAATGAAACACAGTAGATATTTTTCTCTGAAATTCCCTTGATTTCTCTATGATCTAGCAAATGTCGGCAATTTGATCTCTGGTTCCTCTGCCTTTTCTAAATCCAGCTTGTAAATCTGGAAATTCTCAGTTCAAGTACTGCTGAAGCCTAGCTTGAAGGATTCTGTGCATAACCTTACTAGCATGGAAGTGAGCACAATTGTCCAGTAGTTTGAATGTACTGCCCTTCTTGGGAATTAGGGTGAAGATTAACTTTTTCCAGTCCTGTGGCCTGGAAATTGCTGGGTTTTCCAATTTTGCTGGTATATTGAGTGCAGCATTTTAAGAGTATCATCTTTTAGGATTTTAACAATGCAAAGAAATAAGCATTCTCCAACACACATTGTGACTTTTCGCCTTTAATTTTTAGAAATTTTCTTCCCAATAAACCTATCCACCTGTGCCTAAATCTTTCCTCAGTATGATACAGGGCAACAGAGAGCTTGAGTCGAAGGGTTGTAGTAACTGCAAAGTGTATCACAGAGATTTTGCACTGGGTAAAATGCAGTAACACTGGAGATTACGCATCTAAAGTCAGTGCCAAGATAATCATCACATATTTGTGAAATTACCCTTGGGATATCCCTTAGAATATTTTGCTGGAGGCTGACAGTTCAGTGAGTCCAGTGAAGAAGCTTTTCTCTTGTTATGAATTAGATCATTGTTTCATGGGTCTAACATTAGATGTTAGTAGCTGGATTAAGATTATAGTACATGAAAGAATACATGTGTCTTAAACACTGCAAGCATTTTAAGGCAGTTAACATTCTCTCCCTCTAAATGGTGAGAAGACTAAGGTGTATTAAAGGAAGTCAGACTGGCATCCTGAACCCAGCCTCACTCAGGGAGAGAGAACAGGTGGTGGAATGACTTACATGATTTAAGCTTTTATTTTCTCTCCTTCTCTCTTTGCAAAGCATATATAGTGGACTTTATGTAAGTTAAGTGTACATAGAATGGGAGTTCATACCGATTAGGCTGCTTGCTTCAGAATGATTGCTTATTTAGAGACGATTTTGAAACATACAGCGTTTCTGTGATGTAACTGGTGTTCCATGCTCCAAGTCAATCTGCAGTTGCCATCTGAGCTACTGCAAAATTTCAGGAAATATATATTATTTCTTGTTATATAAAGAATCAACAAAAACTTATATAACATCATATATATTTAATGCACACATATATATTGCTTGCTATATTTAACCATAAGCACAATTGAATTGGAAAATGAAGATACAATGGCTCTATGAAGAAAAGTAGTATATAAATCACAGACTAAAAATGCACCACATATAAAAAAGTCCTGGTGCAACTTTAAATATTAATAACGTTGGATAAACCTATGACATAAGCAAATGACAAGCGTCATGTGAAAGCACATTTCTTAGACACTAATGTGAATATTTAATGTCCTTTTACTGGGCGCTTACTGGACTCTCAGAAAGCAATGCATTATTGCCCATTACTTTTTATAAAAGCAATGACCAATGCTGAATTCACCTTTTCACGGTTTTTTAGCACTGCAGTTGTCCTGATCTTTGTTGGGCCAGTTTCTGCTAGTGCTTTCTTCCAGCATAATGCTGCTTTCGCTACTCTGTTTGAAACACTTGACAGTTGCTGACTCTTTCACTTCCAGATCAGTTTTCGCGTTGACTCGTTTCTTGCCATCTCTTGCATCTATTTGTGGTAATTCATCTAGGGTGTTGTTTTGTTTTGTGCATTGCAGTTCATTTCACACTGCTGCTGCTAAGTCACTTCAGTCGTGTCCCACTCTATGCGACCCCATAGACGGCAGCCCACCTGGCTCTGCCATCCCTGGGATTCTCCAGGCAAGAACATTGGAGCGGGTTGCCATTTCCTTCTCCAATGCATGAAAGTGAAAAGGGAAAGTCAAGTCGCTCAGTTGTGTCCGACTCTTAGTGACCCCATGGACTGCAGCCTACCAGGCTCCTCCATCCATGGGATTTTTCCAGGCAAGGGTACTGGAGTGGGGTGCCATTGCCTTCATTTCACACTAATCAATCTAATTTCTGCAGCCAGAATAAATGCCATTATACACTTCAAGTCAAAGCTATGGCTTTTCCAGGAGTTATATACAAATGTGAGAGTTGGACCACAAAAGAGGCTGAGTGCCAAAGAATCAATGTTTTTGAGTTGTGGTGTTGGTGAAGACTCTTGAGAGTCCCTTCCTCTCAAGAGGAAATCAAACCAGTCCATCCCAAGGGAAATCAACGCTGAATATTCACTGAAAGGACTGATGCTGAAGCTGAAGCTTCAGTACTTTGGCCACCTGATGCAAAGAGTCAATTCATTGGAAAAGACCCTAATTCTGGGAAAGATTGAGGGCAAAAGGAGAAGGGGGCAACAGAGGATGAGGTGACAGGAGGGCATCACCAACTCAATGGACATGATTTGAACAAACTCTGGGAGGTAGTGAAGGACAGGGAAGCCTGGTGTGCTGCAGTTTATGGGGTCACAAAGAGTCGGACACGGCTCAGAGAATAAACAACACATGGGAGTAAAGAATAAAATATATTAGTGATAGAAAGCAAAATAAAGACTTATCATGCATCTTTCTATGCAAACAATAGAAACATTAATAAAAGTCTACTTTATAGGGATGCAGGTAGCTTTACGAGGACCAACAAAAGTTGGTGAAGAACCAAGGAATTAGCAAAAGAGGCAAGTAGCCAGCACTCAAAAGCTGAAGAGACAGTGGGAGGAAATAGAATTACCAGGGTGTGGTGAGAATAGAACATTTGGAAGACGATGCTACAGTCACGTGAGCATGCAGCTACTGCCAAAGATGTGCCAGTAACTTTGATTTAGGAGGAGAACAAGGAAGAAATGACTTCCTCTCTTTGCTCACTCCCTGTGTCATACTACTGCCTCTCAGTGAATAGCAGCAAACAGAAACAGCCCGCACAGACGTCGGAGACCTGCAAATGCAGGATCCATCCTTCTGTGTACTTAGCAAGACAGAATCGTGGAGAAAAATCTAGAGGGACAGCACAGAGGCTTATCTGGCAGTAACGGGAACTCCAGCGGTCATCTCTTTACCAGGAATGTGCTAGAATAACTGTATGACCTTACAATGATCACATAAGACTACTTGTGTACCCGACAAAGATTCATGACTAACGGATGGATTTGAGCTAATGGCTGAAACCAGACACGGCTTCTAATTGGCAGAATAATTGAGGTCAGCAAAGTTGAGATTCTGTTGTCATTTACTTATGACCATTATTTCCTATTATTTAGTAACGATGTAGTTCAACATCTGTGTCTATTTTACAGGTGTAGTCAGTATTTTGACAAATTTTTTGTCACTCAAAAGGATAACATCTTATAAGCAATTATCCTTCATAGTAGAATTATAGATATGACCAGAGAGTATGGAGCTAATAAGAGCTGTTGTCTGTTTTGTGATCTCTCTTGCATAGCACTCTCTAGTCACTGTGCACTTTTCTTTCATATCATTTCATGCAGTGTTGGCCATTCATTTCAGGATGATTTTCCACGCACAAAACTTAGGCTACATACCCTACAGTTTTAGGGTTTAGGTAGAGTACACATTTATACTTCTCGTTCTTTGATTCAACAAGTATTTATTGAGCTGGTATGCTCTACTGTGTCATTTTGCCTGAATAAGTTTCAACAACCTCAAATGAATTGGTCACTCTAAGTGCCTATTGTATGTCTGCTATCAGAAAATTCCTAAGGAGCCATATAGCAGTGGAAGTAGACAGTAGCATATTGGATTGTGACAGGTACTAAGTAATAATATGATAGTTATGGAAAGTGTTTCTAATTTGAGTTAGGATGGCCATAAACAGCCTCCCTGGTGGCTCAGATGATAAAGCATCTGCCTACACTGCAGGAGACCCAGGTTCTATCCCTAGCTTGGGAAGATTCCAGGAGAAGGGAATGGCAACCCACTCCAGTACTCTTGCCAGGAAAATCCCACGGACGGAGGAGCCTGGGGAGCTACGCTCCATGGAGTTGCAGAGTGAGACATGACTGAGTGACCTCACTTTCTATGGCTTTAAAGATTAATTTAGAAGGAGGAATTTAAGCAAAAGTATTAGAGAAATGAGTTAACAAATACGCTAGTATCTGGGAGAAGAATTAGAGGTCAAAGAAACAGCACACCAGGGTCCCTGAGGTGAAGATACGTCCGATGTATTATGAAAAGTGAGTAACTCAGTCGTATCCGATTCTTTGCGACCCTGTGGACTATACAGTCCATAAAATTCTCCAGGCCAGAATACTGGAGTGGGCAGACTTTCCCTTCTCCAGGGGATCTTCCCAACCCAGGGACAGAGCCCAGGTCTCTCACATTGCAGGCGATTTCTTTACCATCTGAGCCACAAGGGAAGCCCAAGAATACTGTAGCAGGTAGCCTCTCCCTTCTGCAGTGGGTCTTCCCAACCCAGGAATTGAATTGGGATCTCCTGTATTGCAGGCAGATTCTTCACCAAGTGAGCTATCAGGGAAGCCAGTGTGTTGTAGGAACAGCAAAGTCAACCTGTTTTACTCAACAACTGAGATGATGAGGTCAGAAATTTAATGAAGCCACACAACATTTGAGAAAATGGATCATTGTAAGGACTTAGGCTTTGAAAACTTACGAGGAGAGATATAATATGCTCTCACTTACATTTAGGAATTATTGTGCTGCATTATTGAGAAAAGACTAAGGGAAGGGGACAAGAAATAAAACAGAAATCTGTTTGGAGGCTATTGCAATAATACAAAGGAGTGGTAATAATGATTTAAAACATACGGGTGAATGCAGAGGTGAGTGGGGATTGTTAGTCAGAGCCTGGACAGATTCTGGAGGTAGAGTGGACAGCATTTCCTAATCAGTTGGAACGATCTGTGAAGAAAACAGAAGAATCAAACAGGAATGTAGTATTTTTGGTCTAAGCAACGGAAAGAACTGAGTTGCTTGTTACTGAGATGGGGGAAGTGGAAAGGAAATAGGGCAACAGGGAGTGAAGGAGCTCAGAAGTCCAACTTGGGGCATATTATATCTGAAATGTCTGTTAGACCTCCAAATGGGCGTGTCGAATAGGCAGACAGCTATGCAAGTCTGAAATTCAAGGAAAAAATGATGAGCTTGTTAGGATTTAAGGCGATGAGGTCAGGTGAGTGTAGACATGAAAGGAAAGAGACACGACTGAGTGCTGGAGCACCCCATGCTGTAGAGGTCTAGAAGGGGGAAAAGAAAACAGAAGTAAAAGGCAGGAGGAAATCTAGGTGTATACGTGGTCCTGGGAGCTAAGGAAGTATTCGAGGAGGTAAGAGCAATCCATTTTGTTGCATGCTGCTTATAGGTGGAGAAAGGGAAGGACTGAAGATGGCTTCATAATGAACAGGTCAACTCTATGATGTGGGGGTTACCAGGGATTTTGAAAAGAGCAATTCCAGTGCAAAAACATGATTGAAGTGAATTCAAGAGAAAAGGGAGGAAAGACATTAAAGAGAGTGAGTATATATAAAAGTTTCAGGAGTTTGCTGAAAAGGAAAAGAGATAGCAGAGTAAAAAATTGGAATCGGCAGTCCAGGTTCGATGCAGGATACTGGATGCACTGAGACGACCCAGAGGGATGGTACAGGGAGGGAGGAGGGAGGGGGGTTCAGGATGGGGAACACATGTATACCTGTGGTGGATTCATGTTGATGTATGGCAAAACCAATACAATATTGTAAGGTAATTAGCCTCCAATGAAAATAAATAAATTTATATTAAAAAAACTGGATGCAGAAATGTGGTTAAGACAGAAACATTTTAAGATGGGATTAGCAGCTGTTCTTAGGAGCATACATGGGAGTGTGCTGCTTAGAGAGAAAGAAAAGAGAAAAATTGATAGCAAGGCAAAGAGAAGTTCTAAGCAGAGTCTTTAAGTGGGGCAGAAAGTATATTGTCCAGGCAGGAAGCCAATGTTCTTAGAAGCAAACGGTAAGACCTACTCTTGCCTGCCTGCCTACAAGCTCAGGTGTGTCCCACTCTTTATGGCCCCATGGACTGTAGCCCACCAGGCTCCTCTGTCCATGGGATTTCTCAGGCAAGGATACTGGAATGGGTTGCCAATTCCTTCTGCACAGGATCTTCATGACCTAGAGATTGAACCCACATCTGCTGCATTGACAGGCAGATTCTGTACAACTGAGTGACCTGGGAAGCCTCAGAACACACTCTATATTTACATGAAATATAAGGACACTCACAGAATCTCTAGTCAGTACAGCAGAAACAAAGCCCAAATTATAATGTGGGGCTCCCCTGCTAGAGACCCCACTGCGCCTGCCCCACCACTGTGCTGGGACCTGGATGGGATGGTTGGAACGCTGACTGTTGTCACCCACAAGCAGTCTACCGGTGCCACCACCCTTGATAGAGGGGACGCTGCTCCACTGTTTGAAGAAGAGTCTAATTGGGCAAATTTCTGTCACATCTGGGTCCAGATAGCTAGAGAGGACATGAGAGAAATGATTTTGGTTTCTAACTTGAAGAGGTTTGGATTACTTAAATGTATAAATTTCCCCAAACATAGAAAGGTTGCTCAAATGTGTCAAGTGGTCAAGAAGGCATGACAGATAACCTGTTCTAGTCTGGTTCTAATATTCTGAGGCTTGAAAATTCCTTAGATTTTTGAATAGGACAAAGAAAAATTGAAGATGTATTTCCCCAAAATGTCCACATTCATCCAAATGGATTGGAGATCTCATCATTAGACATCTTTATTTATTTTTTTGTGAAGGAAATGATTTGTCCTTCCTACCCCTCAATTTACATATATGCATTCAGTTCAGTTCAGTTCAGTCGCTCAGTTGTGTCCAACTCTTTGCGACCCCATGAATCACAGCACGCCAGGCCTCCCTGTCCATCACCAACTCCTGGAGTTCACTCAGACTCACGTCCATTGAGTCAGTGATGCCATCCAGCCATCTCATCCTCTGTCATCCCCTTCTTCTCCTGCCCCCAATCCCTCCCAGCATTAAAGTCTTTTCCAATGAGTCAACTCTTCGCATAAGGTAGCCAGAGTCTTGGAGTTTCAGCTTTAGCATCATTCCTTCCAAAGAACAACCAGGGCTGATCTTCAGAATGGACTGGTTGGATCTCCTTGCAGTCCAAGGGACTCTCAAGAGTCTTCTCCAATACCACAGTTCAAAAGCATCAATTCTTGAGTGCTCAGCCTTCTTCACAGTCCAAATCTCACATCCATACATGACTAATGGAAAAAGCATAGCCTTGACTAGACGGACCTTAATCGGCAAAGTAATGTCTCGGCTTTTGAATATGCTATCTAGGTTGCTCATAACTTTTCTTACAAGGAGTAAGCGTCTTTTAATTTCATGGCTGCAGTCACCATCTGCAGTGATTTTGGAGCCCCCAAAAATAAAGTCTGACACTGTTTCCCCATCTATT
>SJYF01000525.1:475034-486050 GCA_006410515.1 Procapra przewalskii | reverse complement strand
ATGATATAATTTTATTTATCAAGTATATCTCTAAAATATGTCTCCCTTATTTTGAATAAAATATCAGAAACAGAAGCTTTAAAATGGTAAGAGGTTATTGTTTGTTTCCTTATCTTTTTCTTTTAATTTGGCATTTATAGTCTGACAATTATCACAAAAATAACACAGCATCTTGACTATCACATAAGCCCAATAACGAAATAACTATTGCAGTGAAATTAAACAATAAGCTATTAGCTCTGCAGAAGAGAAGTGAAGGGGAATCATTAGAGAAGGGCTCCCCTGGTGGCTCAGAGTGTAGAGAATCTGCCTCCAGTGCAGAAGACCCAGGTTTCGCCCCTGGGTCAGGAAGACCCCCTGGAAAAGGCCGTGGCAACACCCTACAGTATTCTCGCCTGGAGGATCCCGTGGACAGAATGGCCTGCAGGGCTACAGTCCAAGGGCTCAAAGAGCGTCCAACACTCCGGAACAACGAGCACTTTCACTTTCAGTAGAGAAAAAGCTGCGTCCACGTAAAGTGGGAAAATATATGAAGTGGCATTCTGAGGAAAACTATTCTGTGTTTGGAATATGAATCAGTTCAGTTCAGTTCAGTTTAGTCACTCAGTCGTGTCCGACTCTGCCACCTTATGAATTGTAGCATGCCAGGCCTTCCTGTCCATCACCAACTCCTGGAGTTCACTCAAACTCATGTCCATCGAGTCAGTGATGCCATCCAGCCATCTCATCCTCTGTCATCCCCTTCTCCTCCTGCCCCCAATCCCTCCCAGCATCAGAGTCTTTTCCAATGAGTCAACTCTTTGCATGAGGTGGCCAAAGTATTGGAGTTTCAGTCTCAGTACCATTCCTTCCAAAGATATCCCAGGGCTGATCTCCTTCAGAATGGACTGGTTGGATCTCCTTGCAGTCCAAGGGCCTCTCAAGAGTCTTCTCCATACATGGGCTCAATTCTGAACACAGACAATTGTCTGTAACCTTGGGCCAGTGACTCAACAGATCTGACCTGATGTCTTCATATTGAACACTGAAGAGAACTTCACAGCTCTGCTTGCTTTCCAACATTCTTGTGAAATCAAAGAACAAAATGCACATGAGGGCTATTTTTAAACTGCAAAATGCTATGCAAATATAAATTACTTTTGTTAGTCTTAATGAATATGCATCATGGCATTGTAAATTAGAACTGGAATTCTTGGACTGAAAGAGAAAGTGTAGATAATGAAGTGATTTTAATGGTATGTCCATGAAACTCACAGCTCATTTTTGTAGTCCTAACAGCCAGGACAGTATAGCATTTTTCCCAGTTAATAAATACTTGAATAGTGAAGAACATTTAAAAAAAGCAATATTTCATTATGTTTTTATTGCTAAGTGTCCTCATTCAGCAAGACCTATGTTGATGGCCTTCAAACCAACAAGCTTCCCTTTGTGTTCTAGCCAATTAGCCTACAGTACTGCAAGATATCTTCGAGAGTCAGTATTACCATGTCATTGACTGGCAATAACTAATGTCTTTTCATTACCATAAAAAAATTCTAAAATTTTCAACATAACATCAAACTATCCAACTGAGCCTTCCATGTCTATTTTCACCATTTCATCATACAAAAGTTATGCCTCAACTAAAATCAATTACTCCTTTTTCATGAATATTTACTACCTTTTCTATCTTTTACTTAAGAATGGTAATATTTATCACAACCTGTGACAAGCGTGTATTTACCTCTTGCCAAATAGCACTGCATTGACAGTCTTACATGAAAGAAAAGGAAAAGAAGTCAAATAAACAGTTTCACGTAACTAACTCTTGTGCTCAGCAGATGAGAACTACTCAGAAGGGACAAAAGACTGTCAGTAATCCTTGATAAATTGTTGGTTTGGATTGTCAGAGTTATTGGGAATTTAAAGAAAAAAGCTTCTGAGTATTGAGAGGACGTTTTAGAAAACAGAAAGTAAGCAGATTTGAAATGACTCTGAATTGATGACAAAAATGTATCTCTATGTCATCTGCATACAACTGAACCTTCTCATTCAGAAGCAAAATTCGAATCTGATGGGCAAAGTAACTGGGATTATAAATACCTCATGGTGTTTTATATTTAGATATTCATCCTTTTATTTACTCTTAATTCAAGAATCGTTGAACACCTACTATGTGCTTGACATTTTCCCATCCCTTAGGAATAGACCATTAAACAAACAAGTTCCAGCTCTCAAAGACCTTTCATCGCAGTTGGGACCGGCCCGCCAAAGCCAGGACACGGAACGACATCAGAGCCCAGGGTGCAGCAGGCGCTCTGACGACGAATACAGCAGAGGCTGGTGCTGGAGAGCAGGGGGACGGAGTGGCAGCTCTTTCACTCAGACAGTTCAAGGAAAAGCTCTTCTGGCGAGTGAGTGTCTGAGAGAGACCTATGTACCTGGGGGAGGGATCCAAGTGCTACCTGGGAGGTCAGTCTGGAGGAGGAGAAGTGCCAAAGCCCGGAGGCAAGGCAGGCTCACAAGGCTATGGGGCAGTCACAGGGCTCCAGCTGCAGCAGAGCAAGCCAGGGAAAGAGGGTTAGGCGAGGAGCCTGGAGAGGGGTCGATGCACACCGTCACCGGAGGCATAAGGCAGAAGGTGGACTTCAGTGCTGTTCTGGGAAAGGCAGGATGTTAGTGATTGGCTGTGAGCAGGCAAGTAACAAGACCTGACCTGAGTTTAATCAACCCTTCTGGCTGCTGCTGAGAAGAGACCTTGAGAGGCACAAAGGAGGCAGGGGCAGCAAGGGGGGCTGAGTTGTGCTCTGGTGAGAGAGGCTGGGGAGAGCTTAGCGCAGCAGCTGCAGAGATGGCGTGGTTCCCCACTGCCTTTGGGATAAAGCAAACCTCCTTCAGCGGGCTTAAAGGTGTGTTCTTTCCTGTGTCCACAACCACGTTCACCTGCTCCTCTTGTTCCCACCACGGTCCCCCCGACATTTCTCTGTCCCAGCCACCCGTCAGTGCGTGACCTTCATAGGCTACTTTCCATGCAATCAATATCTTCCTCTCTTTATTCACCTAGCGGATTATTCTCACCTTTTAAAATTCAGTTCTTCAGAAAAGCCCTCTCTGATCTAATACTCTGGCTCAAATTCTCTTAACGTAGGCTCTCGTTGCAACTTGTTGTATTTACACTTCAGAGCAGTGAACATAAACAGAGGTTCATACCTATTTATGTGATTTTAAAAAAGTTTCTCTCTGACCAGCTCTGAATACGCTCAGGGAAGGAGCCACATGGTTTCTTTGTTCACCTTTAACTTGTTCAATACTTAGTATTTTGGGTGCTTTAATTTGCTGAGAAAGAGGAAATAAACATCAAGCAGATAACTGAACCAAAGTCTCATGCAAAGAGAAGCTGCGTTTGGCCTGAGAATACATGGGTTAATGTCAGTTTTTCATGTCGAAAGCACTTCATGTATAAAATTAAGAACTTTGGGGATGACTGGGCCAACAGACTGAGTTTCCTGAGGCTCTAAGATTTAAGACAAATAAGTGGTATTACAGACAACATTCATTTTCTCTTTTGATTACAGCATGGTATTTGCATAACTCTAAGAAATTGAATAAATGCAATTAGATCTTTGTTTTCAAATTAAGAAGAATTATTCTAAAAATATAAGTATGCACAGTAAAAGCAGAAGAGGTTACCAATTACAAAGGACATGACCTTATAGCAAACAAATTACACAGGAAAGCTTGAAAGAAGATGAATCTCCTGAAAATGTTGCTGGCTTTACATGCTGGCTGAGGAGACTGGTGCCTCAAAACATTTGCTCACAGCGAAAGCAAGAAAAGGAAAATGTACACTGCAAATGTGGATCAGATTAACACACTTGAACCTGCCTGTTGTGTTTATGTGTGTTTGGGAGTTGTCGTTCTTTGTTGTTTAGTTGCTAAGTTGTGTCCAACTTGTTTGCGACCCCAAGGACTACAGCCCGCCAGTTTTCCCTGCCCCTGGGATTCTCCAGGAACAATAGTGGAGTGGGTTGCCGTTTCCTCCTTCAGGGGATCTTCTAGACCACAGGGATCAAACCTGCATTTCCTGCGTTGACAAGTGGATTCCTTACCACTGAGCCACCAGGGAAACCAGGAGAGTCAATACATATTCACTCTGAACAAAATTTTAACAAGTGTCAGAGCAATGAGGGCAATAAGAAAAGCACCTGAGAATGCACACGCTTTTGTTTTGTTTTTCATTCTCTCCTACTAAGAACAAAATCATTTAACTGATGCATTAATTTATACTTTAACACCATTAGGTGGAAACAAAACATTTCATCACTAGCATAGGGCTTCTTTGGGGGTTCAGATGGTAAAGAATCTGCCTGCTGTGTGGAGGACCCAGGTTAGATCCCTGGATCAGGAGGGTCTCCTGGAGAAGAGAATGGCAACCCACTCCAGTATTCTTGCCTAGAGAATGCCATGGACAGGGGAGCCTGGTGGGCTACAGTCCTTGGGGTCAGAAACAGTCAGACATGACTGAGTGACTAACATTTTATAGGCATGAGAGAAATCTGCATCTTATCAACATCTGTCCCTCTCAGGACTACCAGAACTCACAGGAAACACCCATAATGTGATACCGTGTCTCCTCATTTTGAGAAGTGATCTGGGAATATGTTTGCGGAAACAAGACCAGGAAATACACATGTATAATGTGTCACATTTGTGAAATAAGCTGTATATAGAATATAGGCGAATAATATGCATGTGTTACATTTAAAATATGATTCTGTGAGCAATCTGTGTGTGTATAAATGGTGGCCACCCATCTATTTAAACAAAAGCTAGTGAAAACAAATAGCCACCTATCTGCTCTGCTAGCAGTCTTGAGGAAGCAGACCACAGTCTTACCTTGGTCATTAGTTGCATCAGGTTTCAAGTAAGTCTGTGCAATCATGTGACTTGAATTGGAGTCCTTTTCTCTATTTGCTCCAATATCCAGACTCCCTGACCAGTCACTGTTGGAAATTCAGTAGCATAACCCTTAGAAACAATATATCAATGACATTATTTGTATTCAGAGAAAAAGAATCTTCTTTGAATAATGCACACACTGTTTCACCTGCTCTCCATTTCCTTTTTTCTTTCTCTTTCATCACATGATCTTTTTTCAATTCTATCAAATTTCCTGGGAAACGAAACTCAATGAAATTCTCCATCTGGTGGAATAACATCTTGAACCATTAGGAAACAGACAATCTTTAGTTTCTAAGCACATACTATTTATTCTTGGCATTGATAGTTTTTTTTTATTTTTTTTTTAGTAACTGGACCTTTATTTATTTTTTTAAATATAAATTTATTTATTTTAATTAGAGGTTAATTACTTTACAATATTGATAGTTTTCTACTGATCATGACAGCATTAACCACAGAACCTTAATATTATCCAGTACAATAAAGACAAAGAGAAGGAAATGACTTTACTAGCAGCCGAGGAGGGCTTCCTGTGTTTATCAAGCACGTGGCACACGTATATTGACTCTAGTCAAGGAGACACTTGCCTAGAGATTGTTTTTTTTTTTTTCTAGTATACTTTATTTTATTTATTTAAATTTTACTTTACAATAAATTAAAGACTTACCTGGTGGCTCAGATGGTAAAGTGTCTATCTACAAAGCGTCTATCTACAACCCAGGTTCGGTCCCTGGGTTGGGAAGATGATCTCCTTGGAAAGGGAAATGGAAATCCACTGCAGCTCTTTGCAGCAGTACTATTGCCTGGAAAATCCCATGGACAGAGAAGTTTGGTAGGCTACAGTCCACGGGATCACAAAGAGTCGGACACAACTGAGCGACTTCACTCACTCACTTACTTTACAGTTTTGCCATACATCAACATGAATCCGCCACGAGTGTACCTGAGTTCCCAATCCTGAACCCCCCTCCCACCTCCCTCCCCATATTTTTGCAGAGCAGTAGTGCAGTCTTGGCTAAGCAGTGTGCTGAAAGGAAGGTACCGTGATTTCCTGTGTCTCTTTGGCCTCCACACATGCATGACCGCATGCCTGCTCAGTCTAGTCATGTCTAACTCTTTGAGACCCCCATGGGCTGTAGTCCACCAGGCTCCTCCAGGCAAGAATACTGGAGTGGGTTGCCATTTCCTCCTCCAGGGGATCTTCCTAATCCAAGGATCAAACCCGCATCAGATTTCTCCTGCATCTCCTGAATTTGCAGGCAGATTCTTTACCACTGAGCCACGTGGGAAGCCTTCTTCCACACATGTATAGCCTCTCTGAAGATTAGCATATCCCACCAAGTCGTTAATTTGTTAACCATCAGTGAGTCTACGTTGACATATCATCATCGCCCCAAGTCTAGGGTTTACACTGAGGTTGACCTTTGGTGACACACTCTATGGGTTTGGACAAGTGGATAACGACATGTATCCATCACTACCAGATAGACTATTTTCGATGTTTAAAACTCTTCTGCATTCTACATATTTATCCACTCCATTCCCAGCCCCTGGAATTCACTTATCTTTTTTTTTCCTGTTTCTATGGTTTTGCCTGTTTCAGGAAATGTGAAAGTTGGAGTCGTGTATATGTCGTCTTTTCAGATTGGCATCCTTCATGTAGTAATAAACATTTAGATTTTCTTCACATATTTGTGTGGCTTAAGAGCTTATTTCTCTTTAGTGCTGAATAACATTCCATTGTCTAGTTCATTTATCCATTCACCTACTGAAAGACATTTTGATAACTTCTATATTCTGGCATCTGAATAAAACTGCTATAAACATCCATGTACACATTTTAGTATGGACTTAAGTTTTCAACTCTCTGGGGTAATGTGAATTGCTGGATTATATGTGGAGTTGTTTAGTTAGAAGCTGCCAAACTCTCTTTCAGACTGGCTCGTAGAATTTTGCATTTCCACCAGCAGTGCATGCGTTTCTGATTCTCCGGATCCTTACCAGCACTGGATGTGGACACTGTTCCACATTTTGATCACCTAATCATGTGTGAACTTCCCAAGAGGCTCAGTGGTAAAGAATCCTCCTGACAGTACAGGGGGCACAAGATGCCTCGGTCAGGAGATACCCTGGAGGAGAAAACAGCAACCCACTCTAGGATTGTTGCCTGGAAAATTCCATGGACAGAGGAGTCTGGAGGGCTGCAGTCCATGGCATCATGAGGAGTCAGACATGACTGAATGACTGAAAACACACACACACACACAATGTGTACTGCTATCTTGTTTCAATATGCATTTCCCTAATAAGATATGATGAACATTTACTCATGCGCTTACTTGTCATCTGTATGTCTTCCATGGTGGAGTGTCTGCTAAGGATTTTGGCCAATATTTTGGTGGGGTTGGTTTTCTGTTGTTGAGATTTAAGAGTTATTTGTACATTTTGGATCACTTCTTTATCAGATATATCTTTTGCAAGTATTTTTCTCTCAGTGTGTGGCTTGTCGTCTCATTCTCTTGACACCATATATAGGAAAGTATTTTTATTTTGGCGGGTTTTATTGTACATACTGCTCTGTTTCATGTGTAAATTTCTCTTGCTTATTTCTAGAATGTGAGAAAGCAAGTGACTTTTGTATATTAATCTTTATCATGCAACTTAGTTTAAACACTTAATAGTTGCAAGATATTTTTTTGTTGTTTATCCTTTCAGATTTTCTACATAGACCGTGATGTCATCTCTGGACAAAGACACATTTTTTTTCTTCCTTCCCAATCTGTATGTTTTTTATTTCCTTTTGTTACCTTATTGCTTTAGGCTTCCCTGGTGGCTTAGAGGATAAAGCATCTGCCTGCAATGCAGGATACCGGGGTTCGATCCGTGGGTTGGGAAGATCCCCTGGAGAAGAAAATGGCAACCCACTCCAGTATTTTTATCTGGAGAATCCCATGGACAGAGGAGCCTGGTGGGCTACAGTCCATGGGGTTGCAAAAAGTAGGACACGACTGAGTGAGTTCACACACACCTTATTGCATTAGTTAAAATTTCCAGTACAGTGTTGAAAAGGAGTCATAAGAAGGAACATTCTTGCTTTTACCTGATCCTAGTGAGAAGACTTCAAGTACCTCACCACTGAGTTTAATGTTCAGTTCAGTTCAGTCACTCAGTCGTGTCCGACTCTTTGTGACCCCATGAATTACAGCATGCCAGGACTCCCTGTCCATCACCAACTCCTGGAGTTAACTCAGACTCGCATCCATTGAATCAGTGATGCCATCCAGCCATCTCATCCTCTGTCATCCCCTTCTTCTCCTGCCCCCAATCCCTCTCAGCATCAGAGTGTTTTTCAGTGAGTCAACTCTTCACATGAGGTAGCCAAAGTAATGGAGTTTCAGCTTCAGCATCATTCCTTCCAAAAAAATCCCAGGGCTGATCTCCTTCAGAATGGACTGGTTGGATCTCCTTGTAGTCCAAGGGTCTCTCAAGAGTCTTCTCCAACACCACAGTTCAATAGCATCAGTTCTTTGGTTCTCAGCCTTCTTCATAGTCCAACTCTCACATCCATACATGACCACAGGAAAAACCATAGCCTTGACTAGACGGACCTTAGTCGGCAAAGTAATGTCTCTGCTTTTGAATATGCTATCTAGGTTGGTCATAGCTTTTCTTCCAAGGAGTAAGCGTCTTTTAATTTCATGGCTGCAGTCACCATCAGCAGTGATTTTGGAGCCCCCAAAAATAAAGTCTGACACTGTTTCCCCATCTATTTCCCAAGAAGTGATATTAACTATAGATTTTTGTGTAGTTTTTCTTTTTCTTTTTTTTTTTAAGCCAAGCTAGGAAGTTCCTCTCTATTCCTATTGTACTGAGCGATTTCATCATGAGTGCAAGACCTGGCCAAATGTTTCTTCCATATCTGTTGATATGATCATGTGATTAATCTTTAGTCTGTTGATACAATGAATTATAATAATTGATTTTTAAATGTTGAACCAGTCCATGGAAAAAATTACACTTGGTTCAGTTCAGTTAAGTCGCTCAGTCTTGTCCGACTCTTTGCAACCCCATGAACTGCAGCACACCAGGCCTCCTTGTCCATCACCAACTCCGGGAGTTTAACCAGACTCATGCCCATTGAGTCGATGATGCCATCCAACCATCTCATCCTCTGTTGTCCCCTTCTGCTCCTGCCCCCAATATCTCCCAGCATCAGGGTCTTTTCCAATGAGTCAGCTCTTTGCATGAGGTGGCCAAAGTATTGGATTTCAGCCTCAGCATCAGTCCTTCCAATGAACACCCAGGACTGACCTCCTTTAGGATGGACTGGTTGGATCTCCCTGCAGTCCAAGGGACTCTCAAGAGTCTTCTCCAACACCACAGTTCAAAAGCATCAATTCTTCAGCCCTCAGCTTTCTCTATAGTCCAGCTCTCACATTCATACCTGACCACTGGAAAAGAATACCTTATACACATAGATAATAAAATTTTTTCCCACATAGTCTCCCACATTGCAGGCAGATGTTTTTGTCATCTGAGCCACTAGGGAAGCCCAGTAAAATTTTATGTATAATAAAATATTGATAGTTTTTTTTGGTATTATTTGGAACAAATTGTTATATTTGTTCAGTTAAGAGTAAGAAAATCAAGTTGTTATTTTCCCTTCACTTAATCCTTCTTTGATGCACATTTTTTACTGTATATATTGAAATTTCTGGCCTTCTTTATTTTCTTTATTTCTAAAAAACTTCCTGATAGCTTACTTGGTGAAGAATCCATCTGCAAGGCAGAAGACCCCAGTTAGATTCCTGGGTTGGTAAGATCCTTTGGAGAAGGGACAGGCTACCTATTTCAGTATTCTTGGGCTTCCCTTGTGGCTAGCTGGTAAAGAATCTGCCTGCAATGCAGGAGACCTGGGTTTGATCCCTGAGTTGGGAAGATCCCCTGGAGAAGACAAAGGCTACATCCTCCAGTATTCTGGCCTTGAGAATTCCATGGACTGTACAGTCCATGGGGTTGTAAAGAGTCAGACATACATACATGACTTTCACTTCACCTCACTTCAAACTCTTTTAATATTTCTTGCAAGGAAAGTCATTTGCTTTGTTTTTTTTTTTTCTCTGTAATTGCAGAATATGTGTGCTAAATTGTTTCAGTTGTATCCAGTTCTTTGCGACCCTATAGACCATAGCCCAGCAGGCTCCTCTGTCCATGGGATTCTCCAGGCAAGAATACTGGAGTGGGCTGCTATGCCCTCCTCCAGGGAATCTTCCCAACCCAGCGACAGAGCCCACATCCCTTACATTTCTTGCACTGCCAAGTGGGTTCTTTACCACTAGTGCACCCTGGGAAACTAATTTTAGAATATTAGTTGTCAAAAACTTACAGCTTTGAAGCAGGGCTTTGTAGAGTGCCAAAGTTCTGGAACTGGTGTGGCAAATACTATGAACAGCAGAACAAATGGAAATTAATCCCAGGGTGGTGAATAGATCTTTTTTCTTTTTAAAAATAGAGGTACTAGCCAACTACACACGGATCAGATTAGCATGGTGCATAAATGTTGCAGTGTAGCTAAGTAGTAGGCAATTTAGGGAGGGGATTCCCTTAAATTTATTAGCATTCAGTCAGTTCAGTTCAGTTCAGTCACTCAGTTGTGTTCGACTCTTTGCGACCCCATGAATCGCAGCACGCCAGGCCTCCCTGTTCATCACTATCTCTCGGAGTTCACTCAGACTCACGTCCATCGAGTCTGTGATGCCATCCAGCCATCTCATCCTCAGTCGTCCCCTTCTCCTCCTGCCCCCAATCCCTCCCAGCATCAGAGTCTTTTTCAGTGAGTCAAATCTTCGCATGAGGTGGCCAAAGTACTGGAGTTTCAGCTTTAGCATCAGTCCTTCCAAAGAAATCCCAGGGTTGATCTACTTCAGAATGGACTGGTTGGATCTCCTTGCAGTCAAAGGCACTCTCAAGAGTCTTCTCCAACACCACAGTTCAAAAGCATCAATTCTTCAGTGCTCAACCTTCTTCACAGTCCAACTCTCACATCCATACATGACCACAGGAAAAACCATAGCC
>SJYF01000525.1:425974-440531 GCA_006410515.1 Procapra przewalskii | reverse complement strand
GTTGGGGCATAGACTTGGATTACTGTGATATTGAATGGTTTGCCTTGGAGACAAACAGAGATCATTCTGTCATTTTTGAGATTGCATCCAAGTACTGCATTTCAGACTCTTCTGTTGACCATGATGGCTACTCCATTTCTTCTGAGGGATTCCTGTCGCAGTAGTAGATATAATGGTCATCTGAGTTAAATTCACCCATTCCAGTCCATTTTAGTTCGCTGACTCCTAGAATGTTGACGTTCACTCTTGCCATCTCCTGTTTTACCACTTCCAATTTGCCTTGATTCATGGACCTGACATTCCAGGTTCCTATGCAATGTTGCTCTTTACAGCATTGGACCTTGCTTCTATCACCAGTCACATCCACAGCTGGGTATTGTTTTTGCTTTGGCTCCACCCCTTCATTTTTTCTGGAGTTATTTCTACACTGATCTCCAGTAGCATATTCGGCACCTACTGACTTGGGGAGTTCCTCTTTCAGTATCCTATCATTTTGCCTTTTCATACTGTTCATGAGGTTCTCAAGGCAAGAATACTGAAGTGGTTTGCCATTCCCTTCTCCAGTGGACCACATTCTGTCAGACCTCTCCACCATGACCCGCCCGTCTTCGGTTGCCCCGCAGGCATGTCTTAGTTTCATTGTTAGACAAGGCTGTGGCACTAGTGTGATTAGATTGACTA
Source organism: Procapra przewalskii (assembly GCA_006410515.1). Lineage (NCBI taxonomy): Eukaryota > Metazoa > Chordata > Mammalia > Artiodactyla > Bovidae > Procapra > Procapra przewalskii. Next base: position 439,850 of record SJYF01000525.1, on the reverse strand, counting down.
GTTTTCTGTGAGTATTGTTTCAGTGTGTCTGCCCTCTGATGCCCTCTTGCAACACCTACCATCTTACTTGGGTTTCTCTTATCTTGGGCTTAGGGTATCTCTTCACAGCTGCTCCAGCAAAGCACAGCCACTTCTCCAGCAAAGCACAGCCACTTCTCCTTATCTTGGATGTGGGGTATCTCCTCACCGCTGCCGTTCCTGACCTTCAACGTGGGATGGCTCCTCTAGGCCCTCCTGTACCCACGCAGCCACCACTCCTTGGAAGTGGGGTTGTTCCTCCCAGCCGCCGCCCCTGGCCTTGGGTGTGGGGTTGGTCCTCCCAGCCACCACCCTAAACATTAACAGCACTCAAATCACAGATAGGGAGAGAGAGAGAATTAAGCTTGCCAATCATTCTCTAGTTTCCAGTTGAGCTTCTTTCTTGTGACATCCTATGAATAAGGAGGAGAAAGCAGTCCCTCTGTTCTGTTTTTTTGTAATTATTTTTTACTGGAGCAGAGTGGCTTTACGATGCTGTGTTAGTCTCTTCTGTACTGCAAAATGAGTCAGCCATGGACCTGCGCATGCCCCTCTCTTTTGGACCTCCTCCCCATTCAGGCCACCTCAGTGCAGTAGAGAGTCCCCTGTGCTGCACAGCGTCTTCCCATTAGCTGTCTCTTTTATACATAGTATCAATACTGTGTATGTGTCAATTACAATCTTCAACTTCTCCAGGATTCTTCAATATGCACAAATTGATCAGTGTGTTATGCCATGTTAGCTGCTCTGCTCTTTCTGTAACTAATAAACTATCCCTCAAATCTTACAAAAGCTGCCATAAGAAGAAAGTGAATATGGTAAGTGAAAAGAAAATTCTGTTATATTAGCAACAATTATTTTAGCAAGGGTAGGCCAGGGTTTCCAGTCCCACAGAGCTACAACTGCCATAGGCGGAAGAGAGAAGAGGGAAATAAAGGTCTTTTCTTCCCAACTCTATATTAAAGCTATGAAGATGCCTTCTGATAGGAGGACACACTATAATTTTGTTTTAATGTCTTCCGTAGAATGGTGCCATTTAGTTCAGCTTTTAATGTGGCCCTAAATTGCTATTTTATTACCCTTGTTGACATTCTGGAAGCATGAAATTAGCAAATCACATTAAAGAAGCAAACAAAAAAGAGCAAGAAACCTTACCCTAGTTCAACAATGCCAGCATAAGCAACATATTGGAATAATGTTCTTACCTTAAAGCATTGAGCATATATTCATTTGAAGATTTCTTTCTCCATAGCTGATGAATTAGTTTTATGAATAATCGCATATTCCATTACACTGCAAATGCATGCACTCATAGTGACCTTGAACAATGCTTTGTGCTGTGTGGGAGAAAAAAATATAGCTTGTGATTCTTTTACTTCCTTCTGAGAAATAAGATTCCTCTTGACCCCACTTGATGAAAATATCCTGTTCTTAAAACACTTGTCAAAAAAAAAAAGAAAAAAACCAAAAAACTCTTCAGTATCTTTTTTGCTCCACCCAGAAGGTACTTCCTTCTGTTATACTACAGCCATGGCTATTTTATTTCAAACAAAAGCAATTTCAAAGTTACAAAGTGAAAACTATTTCAATCAAGATAGCTTTAGTCTATTAGAATTCAAATATGTGGCTTACTCATGTATTTTTTTAAATCAAATTAAAGCAGTAATATGAAAACATTACTATAGTTACCTGTTCAGGTATTATAAAATAAAAAATATAGCCTCATATTTTCATTTCAATGTATGACAGCCTCTAGACCCATACATGTCTCTGCGAATAATCTGAGCGCTGAAGGATTGATGCTTTTGAACTGTGGTGTTGGAGAAGACTCTTGAGAATCCCTTCGACTGCAAGGAGATCCAACCAGTCCATTCTGAAGGACATCAGCCCTGGGATTTCTTTGGAAGAACTGTTGCTAAAGCTGAAACTCCAGTACTTTGGCCACCTTATGAGAAGAGCTGACTCACTGAAAAAGACTTTGATGCTGGGAGGAATTGGGGGCAGGAGGAGAAGGGGATGATGGAGGATGAGATGACTGGATGGCATCACTGACTCGATGCACTTGAGTCTGAGTGAACTCCGGGATTTGGTGACGGACAGGGAGGCTGGCGTGCTGTGATTCACGGGGTTGCAAAGAGTCGGACACGACTGAGCAACTGAACTGAACTGAACTGATAGTGGGATAAAGGGCAGGCTTTTTATAGCATAGCTTTTTAAAAGTTTTGGTTCTTTGACATCCATTTCCCCTTTCTAACTGTGTCCTAATTTCATTATGAGAAATTAGCCCTTCCTCACTGGAATTAGGCTGGTAAGATCGTAATCAGAGTTTCTTCCTCTGCTAGCCAAAGGGTGGAGAGGAGACTGAAATTAGGCTAATCTGATGGCTTATCATTCAATTTGAATTTTGAGTAAGAAAAATCAAAGAGACTATGAAGTCCTGGTGTTGTCTCTCTCTCTCTAATTGGGAGTATATTTGCTGTATAATGTTGCACAATAGAATGAATTGGCTGTAAGTAAATATATACCCGGGGCTCCCAGGTGGCACAGCGGTGAAGAACCCACCTGCCAGTGCAGAAGGCATAAGAGATGCAAGTTCGATCCCTGGGTTGGGAAGATCCCTGGAGGAAGGCATGGCCAGCCACTGAAATATTCCTGCCTGGAGAATTGCCTGGACAGAGGGGCCTAGCAGGTACAGTCCGTAGTGTTGCAGAGAGTCGGCACATGACTGAAGCAACTGAGCGCACAGGCACACACACACAGACGCCCCCTCCCTCTTGGCCGGCCCGCCCACCCTCCTCTCAGCCACCCAATCCTCGCGGAGCGCTGAGCTGGGCGCCCTGCGCTACACAGCAGGTCCCCACTCTGCAACCCCAATTCCCCAGTCCTTCCCACCCTCCCCTCACCTGGCCCGTGCCTGCATGCCTGTTCTCTGTCTGCCTCTCCATTCCTGCCCTGCAAATAGACTCACTCGTACCATTCTCCTAGAGTCCACATACAGGCACTAATGTACGATATGTGTTTTTCTCTGTCCAGCTTACTTTATCCTACATGATAGATTCTGGGTCCATCCGCAGCTCTACAAACGACCCACTCCCGATCCTTTTTATGGCTGGTGATATTCCATTGTACGTATGTACCACATCTTCTTGGTCCATTTCTCTGTTGATGGACATTTGGTTGCTTCCATGTCCTGGTAACTGTGAGCATTGCTGCAGCGAACACTGGGATACAAGTGTCTTTTTTTAAAATATAAATTTATTTAATTGGAGGTTAATTACTTTACAATATTGTATTGGTTTTGCTATACATCAACATGAATCCGCCACAGGTATACATATGTTCCCCATGCTGAACCCGCCTTCCACCTCCCTCCTCCCTCCCCGTACCATCCCTCTGGGTCGTCCCAGTGCACCAGCCCCAAGCATCCAGTATCCTGCATCGGACCTGGACTGGCGATTTGTTTCATATATGACATTATACGTGTTTCAATGCCATTCTCCCAAATCATCCCGCCCTTCCCCTCTCCCACAGAGTCCAAAAGACTGTTCTATACATCTGTGTCTCTTTTGCTATCTTGCATACAGGGTTATCATTACCATCTTTCTAAATTCTGTATATATGTTAGTTCTTTTTGAATTGTGGTTTTCTCAGGCATATGCCCAGTAGGGGGAAAATAGATATTTCTTTGAAGAAGATATACAGATATGGTTGAGAGGCACATGAAAAGATGCTTAAAATCACTAATTATTAGAGAAATGCAGATCAAAACTACTGTCAAGTATTACCTCACATTCATCATAACGTCCATCATCAAAAAAATCCACAAACAATAAATGCTGGAGAGAGTGTGGAGTAAAGAGAACCCTCTCGCATTGTTCGTGGGAATGTAAATTGATACAGCTACTATGATGAACAGGATGGAGGTTCCTTAGAAAGCTAAATATTGTCTTTCTCTTGTGACAAGTGAAACAGGGTTTTACAGAACATAAGCATCAGCCTGCCAGGTTTCATCCTGATTCCACCACTAGCTGGATGTGTGGCATCGCTTAGCCTAACCACTGTGCATCAGTCCGCTCATTTGTGAATGGGGAGAATAACAACAAGCGCACAGGGTGGTAATAATAACTAAATGGACCAACAGACATAAGCGCAGAGTGCTTGATGCGTGCTGGACCAACGTTATTTTTGCGGGTTCCAGTACTGTCACTGTGAGAGCATCTACTGTGGCTTCCAGATCTGCCTCGGTGTCCCTTCCCAAGTCAGCTCTTCATCTTCCTGTTGATTTCAAGTCTCTGGCAATCTTCCCATACATTATGTTGTGGTTAACTTATTCAGAGTAATTTTCTGGTACTCGTAACCAAATAACCTTTTCTAATACACACATATTGAGATGTTCTAGTTTTCGTACGAATCCAGAATAGATTATATGGGTTTTAGTAATTAAAAATTCAAGTATTTTCTTTTAGTAATAAATAAATCGGCAGATAAAGAGATTGATATTTGACCTGTAACAGTAGGATGTAATTGAAGTGCAAATGTTATAAGTTGGAAGATGTTCCTTTGGCTAAATTCTCTCAAACTGATTCAATTGATTTTCAACCACAATTAGCAATGTACTGTGTCTCTTCTTAATAAGTAAACAAGTCCATAAGATACATAAGTAGATTACTAGGAACTCTTCTGGGAATAGCAATGCAATTAAGGTCATAATTAAAGCATTCTTTTATCTGCTGGGTCCTATACTTAAATCAGGAAATTAAGACTTAAATTAGGGCCCAGGGGAGAATAGAGCAAGTTATTAAAATAATGAAGTAATGAAATATATAAGAAAAGACTAGAAGAACTGAAAATTTTCAGAATAGTGAGCTCTATAAATTGTTGCTGTTGTTCAGTTGCTAAGTTGTCTTCAACTTTTTGTGATCCCATGAACTGCAACACACCAGACTTCCCTATCCTTCACTATCTACTGAAGTTTGCTCAAACTCTTGTCCCCTGAGTTGGTATTGCCATCTAACCATCTCACCCTCTGTTGCCCCCTTCTCCTCTTGCCCTCAATGTTTCCCAGCATTAGGGTCCAGACAGTAAGAAGTTCTTATAGACTGCATTTTATGGAAGCAGAAAAGGAATTAAGGACAGTTTGGAATAAAGTTTTCCTCAAATTTCTTATAGGGATATCTGACTTGATTTGCTCCAGAGTGACTCAAGGACCATAGTTGTACTACCTAATTCATAAATGTGGCAGACCACATCAAAGGCCTCTTGCCTCCACACCAAATCTTCATTATTTAGGTACCTTTACAAAAAATTGCTAAAAAGGAGGCTTTGAACCAGTGTCACAGTCAGACAGACAAGAGAATCTTGAGAGGGCTTCAAGTTCCTTAGCCACATCCTAGATGTGATTAGGAGGCAGAGAAGAAAATTTCAGCTGGTCTCCCTGGCTAGCCCCATGGCAATGCTTTTGCTAAAATAAACAGGGATGAGATTTTGATTCTCATGGACATGTTAAGCAGCAAGTTTGGGTGTCTGAGACATTCTTTCGCTTGTTTTAATTTAGAATGTCTCTAATTTAGAAAATTTGTAATTTTAATTGTTTTGTTAAGATACCATTGGTAGCTTCACATTTTATAACAAGATTGGCCATTTTTCCTTTTAAGGAAAACACATCAATTTAACAGAGAAATAGTGGTTGTGTTTCACATTAAATGTTAAGTGGTTCTTATGTCTTTGGGAATGGTCTGGGATGTCTGCTTAAGCTGCATCCTTCGGAAACTGGCAATAAAAATAAGGGCTTAATCTACACCAGCTTCTTTAGAGAGTTACTGTGAGTAACTAGAAAACTGAAATGGCCAGTCTTTTAGCCTTATCTCATACAGCACCCCAGGCATCCAGTCCTATTATTTTATGGCAAATAGAAGGGGAAAAAGTGGAAGCAGTGACAGATTTTATTTTCTTGGACTCCAAAATCACTGCAGACGGTGACTGCAGCCATGAAATTAAACGAGGCTCACCCCTCGGAAGAAAAGCTATGACAAATGGAGACAGCATATTAAAAAACAGAGACAGCACCTTGCTGACAAAGGTCCGTATTGTAAAAGCTATGTTTTTCTACAGTAGTCAAGTACAGAGGTGAGAGTTAGACCATGAAGAAGGCTGAGCACAGAAGAATTGATGGTTTTGAACTGTGATGGAGAAGAATCTTGAGTCCCTTGGACTGCAAGGAGATCCAACCAGTCCATCCTAAAGGAAGTCAACCCTGAATATTCATTAGAAGCACTGATGTTGAAGTTAGAACTCCAATATTTTGGTAACCTGATGCAAAGAGCCAACTCATGGGAAAATACCCTGATTCTGGGAAAGATGAAAGGCAACGGGAGAAGGGGGTGGCAGAGGATAAGATGGTTAGAGAGCGTTACCAATTCAATGGACATTAATTTCGGCAAACTCTGGGGAACAGTGGAAGACAGAGGAGCCTGGTGTGCTGCAGAACATGAGGTTGCAAACAGTCAGGTAAGACTCAGCAACTGAACAATGCCAAATGTTACTATCAAGATAAAGGATTCAAACATAGCTTTTAGAATTGAACCCTTATTTGTACTAACAAAATACTCAAAATTTATAGTCTAAGATAAAGACAGTTCTTTTTACAAATACTTACATAATGTTTCTATTCACCTTAAAATATTTTAGTCATCACAGAAATCTGTGAGTCACGTCCTATTATTATCTGCATTTTACAAATAAGGAAAGTGAGTCCCAAAATAGTTCCATAGTTTCTCCAATGGTACACAGATATGAGGAGAAACCAAATTTGTAGCCAGAAATTCTGACTACAAACTGTTCTCATAAGCACTTCATGCTCTGCCTCGCTGCAGAGACAGTGTAACTCCCAAATAAGGGAAGTTTTAATCCAGAAGATGTAGTAAATCTTTGACCTAGGGTACCTGTTTTCTAGACAACTTCTAACATATCTCTTAAATTATAATGTGATGCTCTCCAGATGACAAAGGAGATGCTGAAAGTACCACGCTGGGTGACTGCTGTGAGCAAAGCTGAGGGCTTTTTCCTCCAGACACTCCCGGTACCTCCTGTACTTCTGTCTCCTGAAAAACAACAAAGTCAAGATGGTCTGAAATACTTGCAGGTGAGTGTTTGAATTGTCAAGTTGTAAGTCACAAAGGAAGTTCTTTCGGGAAGTCTGTTGTAACTATGAACATTCCAAACAAACAAACAAACAAAATCCAAGATGTTTCCCAAAACTTGTTTCGGGTGCAAAAACCTGGGCTTATTTTTAGAGCAAACAAGTATGCATATGTAATGGGTATGGAAAAATCAGCCAAGGAAGCAAGAGGAAGGAAGAAAAGCTTAGTGGCCCACATCTATTTCTAACTCTCGAGTACTGGCTGTGGCCTCCAGGTGAGCATACAGGGCTGAGTAAATGCCAGCTACAGGTGCAGTTAGTTGGGGTGAACCACTGAACGTTATTAAGATGTCTTTCCAATCTCTAACTACTAACACTCCAGAATGGCGCATTATGCCAAGTTCTCCTCTGGAGTTATCTTGTACAATTTTGCTACAAAGGACTAAGAAAGAACAAATCACAGATGAAAATAGATTTCTGGGAATGTCCCTACCTTAGAACGATAAGCACTATTCGGTGCCAAGAAGGCTGATCCCCCGAACACACTTAGACCACACCAGGAACCCGGTACTGTCAGGTAGCATGTTCACCCCATTCCCTCCCCCTCACCCCAACCAAAGCCAGTGCCCTTCACTCGGAAATTCCTGAATGAAGCTTACAGCCCAAGCAGAGGAGATCGGAATGTGAGTCAAGAATTAAAGTTTTCTTTGCAAATTTTTAAAACTATTATGAAGAAAGGAATGATGTTCTGCTTTAAGGGAAGGGTAATAACTGAAGTTAGAGAAAGCTTTTATCAACAGACAACAGCTTTGTATTCTTAAATATTTCCTAGCTCAGGGACATTTTTCTAGGTAATTAAACAACACAGTTTAATAGCAGGAACACAGACTTTAGAATTAAGCAGCTACAAATTATAAATCAAACTATGTAACTTTGGGCAACTTATATTACCTCCTTGGCCATCAGTTGTCTTGTCAGTAAAATGGAGTCATCACCGCCTTGCTGGAAAAAGCAAATGAATTTCAAGTGGCTGGCGTATAGTGGGAACTCAATAAATTATATAATTATACCTGGTTTCATTGCTATCATTGTTAATTACAGCAATAGAATATATTTGTTGAGTCTTGGGCTGTTTCTTTAAGAATGTAAACATCTAAATCATCAAGTTAATATATAAATTTATACTGCAAAATCATATTTGCTACCAAATAGCTCTAGGGAATGCACAAATATAGACGTGTCATTGTTATAGTCTGCTCATTGTAAAAATATGAAAAAATGTTGTAGGAAGACTCACAGTCTTGTTGGGAAGCTGGAAGACTAAGTAAGTAAAGATGATTCCACTGCTTTATTAGGCTCTGTGTTAATTGTCTATGAAAGTGTGGACATGAAAGGTAATGTGCTTGTCATCACATAAGTTCTCATGTGATTTCATGAACAATTCCACTGAAATAAAACATTTCAATCAAGTCTCAGGCATTGATCTGTGCACAATAGAATCCAAAGCAGCTATTCTCTTCTTCAGAAGTTCCATCAGAGAGGGAGAAAGAGTAAAAAAATCTGGCAACTTCCCAGACTAAGCATCATTCAATGATGAAAATTGGGGATTTTTTTAAAGTTGGTATTTTTAAGGGAGAATCTGTAAGCTGCTCTAGTCAAATGTTTACTTTTAGACTTTAGAAAGCAGCTAGAAGGGTTGGAAGAACAGGATTCAGAAGTCTTAAATGAGACAGAAATGGGAACTACCATTTGTCTGGTTCCCCTTCCTAGGAGGGACAGAAGCCTGGGACCCGCTTGCAAGGAATCTGGGTTTTGGGGCTGACTCCCACCACTTTTACCTTGAGAAACACCATTCTGGATTATCAGAGTTTCAAAGAGGCAGAGAAGGAATTTACCATTGCAAAGGGAAGTCAAGAAAAGGGAGGTGAAGGACTTACAGTCAAAGAAGCCTGCCCAACATTTAATCAAGCTGAGGGGAAAGTTAAAGCCATTTTGCTCACAGAGTATAGACTTGGACATGCTTGTTTTCTTAGAGGTTCATGACAGTTCTGTTTTTCAGATTTTTATGGAATGATCCCTCTTGTGTATCAGAACAAGATCTATTTGTCAGTGACATACGGGAGTATTTTATTTACTGTTGCTTCTCTAGTCTGTTTGGGTTCAAAATTATTCAATACAGAAATCAAACCTGAAATACTAGCCATCCTGATGTTCAAATAAAATGCATATTAGCTTTGTTAAGACTATTGAGATTTTCCCTTTTCATCTAAGAATCTAGTAGGCTATGTACACGAGGAATCTTTTCTTTAGATTTGTGGGCAATGACACATTTTTTGATTCTCAGTCTTTGATTATGTTTGGCGTCTTATAGTCTCTAACGTTATCAACGATATTATTTTTGCTCCAGCAAAACGTAGCATGTAGGCATGAGATTGACATTAAAAATTAATGAAAGGTATACCTTAAATGAAAGTTCATCATACCGTTCATTTTAAAATTATGAATCTCAGCTACCTGCGTTCACTTTTCTCCTGTTTTCTGAGACTGTATATTTGACCTGTACCACCGACGAATGCTCTGTTAGGCTCATCTCTTTTTCCAGTGTTTGCATGTTACAACACCCTTGCCACTTAGTGTGAAATGCTGTCAATTCCACAAGGTGCTCTGTGCCTGTTCCAACTTTCCACAACATCCTGCAGAAATCAATACAAAGCCGCCAGTTTGTTAATAAATCTGCAATTAAGATGTAATGAATTTTGAATGAGAAATGATTTCTTTTAAGTGTGACTGCAGACTCTGCATTCACAGTGAAATGAGAGAAGGACAGTTAAAAGCTTGACTTCAAGCTCTAGCTCTTGGCTTTGCCTTATTGTTTCAATGATCTTGAAATTTTCAAGTATGAATTTTTACATTTCTTCCTACCTCAGGTTCAGCTAGGCAAGAAATACCTGGTGGATTAAAGGCAACATGCACTTGAGGAAACGTTTAAAGTTCAAAAGATAAATTTAGTTATTAAGAACTGTCTTGGGATAATTTATAAATCTCAGGGTGGATCACCATCCTAGACAAGTCTTAATTAGGGTAATGTTATTCTTGTGTTCCTAGAGTAATTTTTCAAGGAACAGAAATCCCATCCCAGTCTTTAATTAGGCATCAAATGTTACTGATTGTATTCAGTTTAGCGAGCAGTGCTTAGTATAGAAATACGTTTCCATAAAGAAGATAGGAGAGAATTTTCACATTTCCAGAGCAAGACGTCATTTTATGAGTTCAAGAGTAACTACTGTCCTCTTTGACCTCCCCAGGAGGCGCGCTAACGAGACCCATTCTAAGGGCCGTGGGACATATTCCCAGACCATTCACTTCATCTCCCCCACACACCAGTCATTAAAGTAATTCAGTTCCGTGATATTAACACATCCAGCTCCCATTTTTGGACTCCCTCAGTTCCTCCTCTTATTTCATGAAGACTAAAATATTACCATAATATCCTCATTAAACTGTTTTTTATCTTCTTTTTGAGCCAACTCCAACTAATCATACCATTTATCTTCCCAGAGTACATTTTCTTTTATTTCCCTATTTAAACATTCAGTGGCTTCCAATCACCTAATAGATAAAGTGTTGTTATAAACCTCTGTCATCTAGTCCAAGCCTACTGTTCTGACAGCTTTATGTGCCATGGCCTTCAATACAGCTTTTAAAGAAAGAGTGCTCACTGCTATTTCTACCCGTGGCACCCTTCACAGCATCATCCTTTTGTGCAGGTCTAAATTGGAGCTGTCCTTTAAACTTTCTATCAAAGTGATGACCTCTGATATTTTTTCTGATGCCTCCTACAGATCATGCCAAGTCCAGCTAAAGTCATCTTCTCCTTTGAAGCCCTGTGGAAGTTTAATCATCATTTCCTTGATGACCCTAGCATAACAAATTGTTTTAAGGAATGTCTCATTCTTCTTAATTAGTTATAAATGCCTTTCAAAAAGGACCATGTCAAATTTGTTTTTCTTTTTTGTGTTTAGCAAAGTCTTGGGAAGAGCAACTTTGATATAGGAGGTCTTCAATAAAATTAAATGATTCTTTGATGATGAATTACCTTGATATGTTTCAATATTTTGATAAAGGATTTAAAAACAATAAAGTAAACATAAGAAATTTTTGTGTTGTTTTTGGCTACTCTTTGTATAATTTCTGATTTTATTAATAATACCATATATAATGATATATATAATATAAAATATTAATATAAAAGAGTGCTAAAAAATAAATAATAACATTAGGGCTCAGTTCAGTTCAGTCACTCAGTCATGTCCGACTCTTTGCAACCCCATGGACTGCAGCACACCAGGCCTCCCTGTCCATCACCAACTTCCAGAGTTTACTCAAACTCATGTCCATCAAGTTGATGATGCCATTCAACCATCTGATCCTGTCATCCCCTTCTCCTCCTGCCTTCAATCTTTCCCAGCGTCAGGGTCTTTTCAAATGAGTCAGTTCTTATCATCAGGTGGACAATTAATTGCAGCTTCAGATTCAGCATCAGTCCTTCCAGTGAATATTCAGGCCTGATTTCCTTTAGGATGGACTGGCTAGATCCCCTTGCAGTCCAAGGTACTCTCAAGAGTATTCTCCAACACCACAGTTCAAAAGCATCGAATAGTCCAACTCTCACATCCATACATGACTACTGGAAAATTTAGAGATTTGACTAGACTGATCTTTCTCAGCAAAGTAATGTCTTTGCTTTTTAATATGCTGTCTAGATTGGTCATAGCTTTTCTTCCAAGGAGGAAGCGTCTTTTAATTTCAAGGCTATAGTCATCATCTGCAGTGATTTTTGAGCCCAAGAAAATAAAGTCTGTTAGTGTTTCCATCGTTTCCCATCTATTTGCCGTGAAGTGGTAGGACCAGATACCATGATCTTCGTTTTTTGAATGTTGAGCTTTAAGCCAACATTTTTATTCTCCTCTTTCACGTTCATCAAGAGGCCCTTCAGTTCTTTGCTTTCTGCCATAAGGGTGCTTTCATCCGCATATCTGAGGTTATTGATATTTCTCCTGGCAATCTTGATTCAAGCTTGTGCTTCCTCCAGCCCAGCATTTATCGTGATGTATTCTGCATATAAATTAAATAAGCAAGGTGACAATATACAGTCTTGACATACTCCTTTCCCTATTTGGAAGCAGTCTGTTGTTCCATGTCCAGTTCTAACTGTTGCTTCCTGACCTGCTTACAGGTTTCCCAAGAGGCAGGTCAGGTGGTCTGGAATTCCCATCTGGTATTCCTGTCTCTTGAACATTATGGTTAATAACATATAACACTTATATGTTAACCCTAACATCATCATTTATTTTTTGAGCATTCCTTTTACATTAATTTTTTTAACACTAAGTCAAATACATTATATTACCTTAATGTATTAAAAATTGCCTTCATTCTCATCACTCTCAAATCCAAAACTCTTAGTTTCCTGAACAATTTCAAACTTAGATTAAATTCCCAGCATAAACCACTGGAATTTCATATTTCAAGAATGACAATACATAATTCTAAAATATTCTCATAGCCTTCCATATCTGTACCTGCCTCAATTGTGTAAATTTATGAGGGCAATAGACAGACTTTATCATTTTCCAGACTAGGGTGCTACTCACATAACTCACAACATTGACTTCTATCATTCAAAATATCTTCTAATATACAAATGGTGAAAGTTACATTCAAGGAGGAAGGAATAAATTAATGCAGGGGTCCTCAAGTTGCCAATCATCCAAGACAAAATGCCAGTTTCTGGTGGCTGTGAGAGAAAGGGTAAGTACGATGTAGATGACTCACACTGCCTATTTTGCGAATGTATTGAATTATTTCTAAAATAATCTATAGTTAAATGCAAACTTACAATTTCTGACCTCTTTATTACCTGATTCATTGTGCTACACACTTTGGAGGAAAAATGGACTCATCAGTCACATGATAATGTGCACCAGTCCAGCACTTTCTTCTGAGCTGAAGACTTTCAGTAGCAAAAATACATGAATGGTTTTGTAAGCTTCCCTCATATAAAGCCTTTGCCATTTCCAAATAACTCATTGGCAAATACTCTTTTATTCTGAATGCCTAACCTTGCTGCTTGTCTAATCTGGCCAATCACAAAGGCAGGGGGCCTTGAAACATTCAGGGTCTTCAGAGTTGTGTGAAGCCAAAAGCTCTTGTTGAGGAATTCACCCTCTTCTATCCATGGAGTGTTTTCTTCTGAGCTGTGTAATAACTTCTTTTAGAAAAGCATTTCTTTTGAATTAAAGTAGGTGTATACCTTTGATTTGGAGTATCTATTTTGTTACATCTGGAAAAGAAAGTGTTTCTTATGAAAAGAAAAACTCCGGCAATATATCCAAGTGTTCAGTCACTCTGTCCTGTCCGACTCTTTGTGACCCCATGAATCGCAGCATGCCACACCTCCCTGTCCATCATCAACTCCCGGAATTCACTCAGACTCACGTCCATCGAGTCCGTGATGCCATCCAGCCATTTCATCCTTTGTCGTCCCCTTCTCCTTCTGCCCCTAATACCTCCCAGCATCAGAGTCTTTTCCAATGAGTCAACTCTATGCATGAGGTGGCCAAAGTCCTTTCAGCTTTAGCAACATTCCTTCCAAAGAACACCCAGGGCTGATCCCCTTCAGAATGGACTGGTTGGATCTCCTTGCAGTCCAAGGGACTC
>SJYF01000525.1:354275-370664 GCA_006410515.1 Procapra przewalskii | reverse complement strand
AGGAGGATGAACCTAGAGCCCATTATACAGAGTGAAATGAGTCAGAAAGACAGACATGGCATTCTAATGCCTACATACAGAAGCTAAAAAAGTGGTACGGAAGGGTTCACTTACAGGGCAACAGTGGAGAAACAGACGTAGAGACTAGACATACAGACATGGGGAGAGGGGAGGAGAAGGTGAGATGTATGGAAAGAATAACACGGAAACTTATATTACCATATGTAGTGCTAATTACATATGGAATTTGCTCTGTGGCTCAGGAAATTCAAACAGGGGCGTGTATCAACCTAGAGGGGTAGGATGGGGTGGGAGATGGGAGGGAGGGTCAAAAGGGAAGGTGTATATGTGTACCCGTGGCTGATTCATGTTGAGGTTTGACAGAAAACAACAAAATTCTGTAAAGCAATGATCCTTCAATAAAAAATATATTAATAAAAAAATAATTCACATGGGGCATCTTGTATCTTCCTTGTTGAGGTTTATAGGGCTCTTTCAGGCTACTAGCTTTCTCTGGGCTCTTTGTCGAACTTCTCAAGGAATATAGAGATGGCATTCATTTTTACATGACAGTATACCATTTTAATATTCAGTATATATTTGAACACAAAACTCAAAAGATTTGTGTCAATGTTCATGATTCATCTATGGTTTCTCAGCCTGCAAATCATTGCAATTTTGATCAGGATAACTCTTTGTCCTTGCATTCACTGTTAAGCTATTTCAAAATATCTTTGAACTTTACTGATAGATTACAGCAGTACTTCTCCCCTTCTTCTGAAGTGTAGGTTGTGACAATCAAAAATAACTTCTCCAGCCATTGCAAAATGTCCCCTGGAAAATAAAGTCCCTCTCAATTGGGTGAAAGCCACAGGTTTAAGCTATGGATTGCTCTTGGAAGTGACTGGCATAGAAGTAGGCATGTGACACTGTTCTGGCCAATAAGAACAAGTTTCTGGGGGACTGCTTTCCATCTTAGCTTGCTCAGGCTATCCTAAAATTTACCACAGTCTGGGTGGCTTACACAATAGAAAATAAAATTTTTAATCGATTTGGTTCCTGGTGAGAACTGTCCCTGACTTTCATATAGCTACATTAACACTGTGTCTGCAGATGATGGAGACTGAAGGATGAAGGAGTTAGAGAGAGAGGAGTCTCTTTCTTCCTCATCTTACAATGCCATGGTCTTATCAGATTAGGGCTCCAAACTTATTAACCATAATTCATTCCTAAAGATTCTGTCTTCAGAGGGAGTCACACTGGAGATTATGGCTACAATGTAGGAATTTGGGTCAATTCAGTCACAGCACCTTCTGAGAAGGTGTTTTTTTCCCCCCTACTCTTACAAAGGACCATGAGCAATGCATCCTGTTTCTACTTCTACCTTTTAAAATGGTCACTTCAGAGGTAGATGCATTGATCTACCTCTTACGCCATCTTTAGGATACTGCTAATCTACTGTTGGCTGGACAGTAGGAACAATTTTTTAATTTCCCCACTTCAATGGATTTGTTTCAACCCATTACCTCTTATATCCTCCTCAAGCTTCAGTTATAATCTGTTCTGGCTCTCTGATTAATAATTAAGTCCATAAACTCCCCGTGTACATTATTGGACAAAAATTAAATCATCACAGCAGAGTCTGGGCATCCCTCAAATGCTTGTGTTAGGATTATCTCCAGGAAACTCAATTTATCTCCCCATAGCCCACATTTGGAAATAAAAAGAACTCATCAGTATTTCTTTACCTAGTAGTAAGGAGAGGAGATCTTCACTGAGAAGGAATGAAAAGGCAAACCTGTGTACTGCACAGGCTCAAAAAGATAACCTTTGTCCAGACTCGACGTGCCTTACTGTGTCATAAAAGAGAGAAGACGAAAGGGAATTTGAAGGAGGCAATGGTGGCAATTTAGAAGCTCCAGATTTTCCATATGGAAAGAGCGTAGGGAAAAAGGTTTGCTAGGGTGGATGTCAAGAAAAAGTATGGAATTCATCCTGAAACTGCACTGTTCAGCCTCATGACTGAGGGAGGCACAGGGAAGGATCAGCCTAGGCAACCCGACCCAGAGACCCAGAAGGCAAGATGGAGAGAAAGTCCAACCTGAGCATGGCAACTGAAGGAGAGTTTTACTGACCTAACAATTTAGCACAGAAGTCTCACTGCCTAGGATTCAAGACCTATAGGCACCCTTGTCTTATTACCACAAATGATGATCCAGAATGGCCACAGGATCAAAGGGTCTCTGTAAATCTTTATATATTTGTGTCAAGGTGGTCCAGATTTGTGAACTGCTAAGCGTAGTTAGTAGATGCTTTTGAACTGTGGTGTTGGAGGAGACTCTTGAGAGTCCCTTGGACTGCAAGGAGGTCCAACCTGTCCATTCTGAAGGAGAACAGCCCTTGGATTTCTTTGGAAGGAATGATGCTGAAGCTGAAACTCCTGTACTTGGGCCACCTCATGCGAAGAGTTGACTCATTGGAAAAGACTCTGATGCTGGGAGGGATTGGGGGAAGGAGGAGAAGGGGACGGCAGAGGATGAGATGGCTGGATGGCATCACTGACTCGATGGATATGAGTCTGAGTGGACTCTGGGAATTGGTGATGGACAGGGAGGCCTGGCGTGCTGCAATTCATGGGGTCGCAAAGAGTCGGACACGACTGAGCAACTGAACTGAACTGAACTGAAGTGTGGAGAATTTCTTATGTCAAAAGGTTACAAAATCCTGAAGGAAAGAATAATTTTATTTTTGTGTCCCCCATACTAAGTAAACAAACAAATAAACCTTTCTGAAGGAAAAAATAAGAAATTATACAAGTGTATGAGTCAGCCTCACTTGAATTATGGACCAGAGCAAAACACTCAAGTTAACAGAGTAACTAGCATGTGGACATTTGGAAGAATGAGGATTTAAGTTCTGCCAAGGACCGTACTTGTCTTGGCCATCACTGTATCCCATGTGGTATGAGCAGTGCCTGGCTGGTATAGAGCTGTCACTTTACAGACAGTTGTTAAAGGAGTTAAAGTGACTTTTTCCTTTAACTTATGGTTGCTAAATGCAAGATGTTTTTATTTATTTTTTAACTTTTCTCAAATAAGTTTTCAAACTTTCTTTCATGATTTATTTTGCTTGACCTGCCTATAGGTTTCTGTTTTGTCTTTTTCCTTTAACTCATTCTCCTTATTTACCAATCAAAAAAGTTATCTGAACATCTGTAGTGAAAACTCCATGCATTCAGAAGCAATGAAAGCAAAACCTAAGAGGACTTGGATTCTAGACCAAAGGCAAATTAAAAAAAAAAAAAAAAGCCAGTTTCAAAACTGAACCCTAAGGTAAGCAAATAACTCTCTGCCTGCTTTAGTTGGTGAAGTGGGCAGATGATCAATATGAGGGACTGTTGAGAGCAGGACATTCATTCCAGTGCTGATCAATACCAGACCTGCCTCAGGGGAGACAGAGCCCACTGAAGCTATGCCACCCACTCCCAAAAGCACTTCAAAAGGAAAGGAGGAGGGAAGTATTTTTTCTTCACACAACATAAAGCTGATTTATGAAAAGGTAAGTATATCTATATAAATTGATAAAAAGAGACAATATTTTCCCCTAAGGATCTTGACTGATAAAACTCACCTTTTGTCTAGAGGTTTTCTAGCAAGTTTTGTACACGAAAGACAAAATAGAAAATATTGTCTTTAATTTAATTTATAAAAGTTAAAAAAATGTTATTTAGACAGTTTAAAGCTCTGAAAAATGATCACATATAATAATACCATATGAGTGTTCAACCCTTTACAGTATTGAACAATTTGCTATATAGTACCATGATTTGATTCTTGAGAACTTTTCCAGGAAAATTTGTTGAGCATGATCTGACAAGAACTGTTATTCCTATTTGACAGATAAGGGAAACGAAACTCATAGAAGTTAAGTGATTTAAGAGAGATTGCAGAGTTAAAATTTTAGAAGTAAGACAAAAAAAGCAATGTTTTCTGACAAAATTAGATACGAGGAAAAGTTTCAACTCAGTGATGTCAATTTCAACCAAATAAGAAAACTGGAAAAACAAAGCAAGTGAAACACACAGCATGTTTAAGGAAAAAAAAATAATAAAGATAAAGCAGAACTCAGTGGAATGGGATACAGTAAATGAGACTCAACAAAAACTGAATCCCTGAGGAGATCACTAGAACTGATGAGCTTCTAGTGAAAATCATCAGGAAAACAGGAGAGAAGACATAAAGAGGGGCACCACTACAGACTGTACAGATAGTGAAAGAACCGTGTGTCATTCCTGCAAACAACACTACATCAGTACATTTTGCAAGCTAGATTAAATGGGAAAATTCCCCTTAACACAGAAATTACTAAAGCTTACTCAGAAACTAGATAACGTAAATCCTCTATATATGAAATGATATTTGTAGTCTAAAACTTTCCCACAAAGAAAATTCTAGGTGCAGATAGTTTCACTATGAATTCTATCAAACATGTCATTGATAAATAATACAAATTCTATGTAAACTTGTTCCAAAAAAAATGAAGAGGGTGGAATATTTCTGAGTTTATTCTATAATACTATTATTACCAGCAACATTCATGAATATAGATTGAAAAATATTTGATATAAAATTCAAACATGATTAAGTGGAGCTTATCCAAGAAATGCAAGATTTGATTTACTTTTATGGAATCAATATAACTCACCATATTAACAACTAAAAAGAAAAAAAATGATAACTTCAATAGACACAATAAACACATCTGACAAAAGTCAAAATTCACTCATCAAAAAATCTGTCAGTAAAGAGAAACAGAAGAAATCTTCAATCTGACAGAAAGCATCTACTAAAATCTGCAGTAAGTATTATACTTGCTGGTGAAAGATGGAATACTTTTCCCCTATTATCAGAAGCTAAAATAGTATGTCCACTCTCACTACTTCTAATCAACATTGTACTATAACTTTTTGACAGTGAAATCAGGCAAAATATAGACATAAAATATCCAGATTTGAAAGGAAGAGATTAAAGCTATTTATTTCAGACAACATGATTATCTATTAGGTAATCTGATGGAATGCACAAAAAAAAAGCCTATTAGAACTAATAATCAAGTTTAATAAGTGGCATGGTATGA
Source organism: Procapra przewalskii (assembly GCA_006410515.1). NCBI lineage: Eukaryota > Metazoa > Chordata > Mammalia > Artiodactyla > Bovidae > Procapra > Procapra przewalskii. Next base: position 365,528 of record SJYF01000525.1, on the reverse strand, counting down.
AGAAATAGATTGAGGCACAGTAAGTCTATTCAGTAGAATATTTGGCCAAGCTCTAACTCCTGCTAAGATAGTTAGTTGTTAGAAGTTCAGTTTCCCTTACTTTTGTTATGTCCAGCACGTCACAATCAAGTAAAAATATACTGTTTCATCTCTTACCTTTGAGTTGCTCCAAGGCAGAGCTGAGCTGGAACAAGGTAAGCCTCTGTCTTCTTGTTTCAGTTCTAATATTATAAACTACTATCTTTTTCATGGTATACTTAGGGCCACATTTTTCACTTTGTGTGTTTGTGTGTTTTCATGGAGACTTGGCTGTTTAAAATGGCTCTGGGTAATAGTGATGAATTTTAGTGTAGTGTTGCTAAGCACAAGAAAGCTGTGATGTTCTCCTTGGGGAGAAAGTACGTGTCTGAGAGAAGCTTCACTATGATATGAGCTATTGCACTATTGGCCATGAGTTCTGGAAAATTCTGAAAGAGACGGGAATACCAGACCACCTAACGTGCCTCTTGAGAAATCTGTATGCAGGTCAGGAAGCAACAGTTAGAACTGGACATGGAACAACAGACTGGTTCCAAATAGGAAAAGGAGTACGTCAAGGCTGTATACTGTCACCCTGCTTATTTAACTTATATGCAGATTACATCATGAGAAATGCTGGACTGGAAGAAACACAAGCTGGAATCAAGATTGCCAGGAGAAATATCAGTCACCTCAGATATGCAGATGATACCACCGTTAATGGCAGAAAGTGAAGAGGAACTAAAAAGCCTCTTGATGAAAGTGAAAGAGGAAAGCGAAAAAGTTGGCTTAAAGCTCAACATTCAGAAAATGAAGATCATAGTATCCGGTCCCATCACTCCATGGGAAATAGATGGGGAAACAGTGGAAACAGTGTCAGACTTTATGTTCCTGGGCTCCCAAATCACTGCAGATGGCGACTGTAGCCATGAAATTAAAAGACGCTTAGTCCTTGGAAGGAAAGTTATGACCAACCTAGATAGTATATTCAAAAGCAGAGACATTACTTTGCTGACTAAGGTCCATCTAGTCAAGGCTATGGTTTTTCCTGTGGTCATGTGTGGATGTGAGAGTTGGACAGTGAAGAAGGCTGAGTGCCGAAGAATTGATGCTTTTGAGCTGTGGTGACTCTTGAGAGTCCCTTGGATTGCAAGGAGATCCAACCAGTCCATTCTGAAGGAGATCAGCCCTGGGATTTCTTTGGGGAAGGAATGATGCTAAAGCTGAAACTTTAGCACTTTGGCCACCTCATGAGAAGAGTTGACTCACTGGAAAAGACTCTGATGCTTGGAGGTATTGGGGGCATGAGGAGAAGGGGACAACAGAGGATGAGATGGCTAGATGGCATCACTGACTTGATGAACGTGTGATTGAGTGAACTCCGGGAGTTGGTGATGGACAGGGAGGCCTGGAGCGCTGCGATTCATGGGGTCGCTAAGAGTTGGACATGACTGAGGGGCTGAACTGAACTGAACTGAACTCAATGGTAATGAATCAACAATGTATTTACAATAACATGCCTTTTATGCCATTCTCCCATAAAAAAAATAAATAAATAAAAAAATTTAAATAAAAAAAATAAAAAAAGAAAAAAGAAAAAAAAAATAACATGCCTTTTATCAGAAATACACAAAAAATGAATTTATGTACTGATTGGTTGGTAAAAATGTTGTGACTACCTGCTTGTAGTAATCAAGCCTATTTTTTTCCCCTAGAGTAATTGTGCTTGTGTGTGTGCTCACCTGCTAAGTCGTTTCTGACTCTTCTGTGAACCTGTGGACTGCAGCCTGCCAGCCTCCTCTGTCCATGGACTTATCTGAGCAAGAACACTGAGGTGGGCTGCCCTTTCCTCCTCTAGCGGATCTTGCAGATCCCGGGATTGAACTCTTAGCTGTTTGGCAGGCAGATTCTTTACCACTGAGCCACTTAGGAAGCCTAGAGCCACTGTGCAGCACTCGCTAATTCAGTATTTGTGACGACTTTATGGAACACAGCTTCCAAGCATGACTGACAATGCCTGATAAGCGATTTGCATGTAGCTTACTGCAAATTAAGAAACTCAAAACTCAACAGTAAACAAAGAGCCATTAAAATGACCAAATTATTTGAGCAGATATATGGACAAAAATGAGCCATGGATAGCAAATAAGCATATGTAAGCATTGCAACATTGTTAGTCACTAGGGAAATGAAATAGACCCACAATACAATATTAAACATACCTATCAGGAGGGCTAAAATTATGGAGAGACTGGAATCCTCAGACACTAGTGGTGGGAATGTAAAACAGTACAAGTTGGAAAACAGTTTAACGTTTCTAAAAGTTAAGCATAGACCCATCATATGATCCAGGTTTTCCACTCTGAGATATTTTTCCAAATGCAAAGAAAACATATGTAATACCAAAGACTTGCATGTGAATGGTTTTATTTGTATTAACCCCCAAATAGAAATAATCTAAAGTCCATCAACAGATGAATAAACAAACTGTGGAATATCCCCAAATGGAATATCATTCAGTAATAAAAATGAGTGAACTTGTGATACACAGTAGGGCATTACTGAAACTCACAGTAATAATGCAGAGAGAAAATAAGTCAGATTCAAGAAAGAGAGAACAGGGCTACCTAGGTGGCTCAAAGGCAAACCTGCCTGACAGTGAAGAGACATGAGTTCCATCCCTGGTCCAGGAAAATCCCACACACTGCAGAGAGACCAAGCCCTTGAGCCAAGCTATCGAGTCTGCACTCAAGAGTCAGGGAGCTGAAACCACTGAGCCACGCGCAGCGAGTGCTTAAGCCCTTGCATCGAGAGCCGACACTGCAACAAGGGAAGCTGCTGCAACGACAAGCCTGAGCACTGCGGCAGAGAGCAGGCCCTGCTCACGGTAACTGAAGAAAGCCCAGGTGCAGAACGGAGACCCAGAGCAGCCACGAATGTGAACAAATAAAACTGCTACAAAGTTCACACTGTGTGGTCCTATTTAAATAAAACTCTAAAAAACACAACTTAATCTATTGTTGTAGAGAAAGTATCAGTGGTTACCCAAGAACTAGAAAGAAGGATAAGGAGAAGAAAGAAGGGATAGGGATAGGAAAGATTACAAAGCGGCGGTGGGAGCCCTTCAGAGTGGAGGATAAGTTTAGTATCTTGATTATAGTGATGGTGTGAGTAGCATATACTTCTGTCAAAAGTTATCAAAAGTTATGTGCAAACTTTAAATATTTAGTTATAGTAATTATAACTTAATAAAAGTGTTTATTTTTTAAAAGCTAATAAACCCTGAATTGATAATTTTTAATCCCTAGTTTAATGCTTTCCTACTACATTGTAGAAATATATGATGTATAGCTATGGGCCTCCTGTGTTGCAGGCACATTCTTTACAGTTTGAGCCACTAGGGAAGCCCCTGGTTTGGGAAGATCCCCTTGAGAAGGGAATGGCAAGCCACTTCAGTATTCTTGCCTGGAGAATTCCACAGACAGAGGAGCCTGGTGGGCTACAGTCCATGGGGTCGCAGAGAATCAGACACAACTGAGTGACTAACACTTTCACTTTTGGTCGAGGATGAGATGGCTGGAGGGCCTCACGGACTTGATGGACATGAGTCTGAGTGAACTCCGAGAGATGGTGATGAACAGGGAGGCCTGGCGTGCTGCGATTCATGGGGTCGCAAAGAGTCGGACACGACTGAGCAACTGAACTGAACTGAATCACACATTATAGCTTTTATTCATCACATTAAAACATATTAGCTACTGGTAACAGATGATTTTTGCATCATTTGTCTGGAAGCAGAGGTAATGTTGTGTAGTGAAAATAACATTTAAGAGCAACTATTATAAGCCAGTGACAATGTTAAGTTTGTTGAGAAATGTTACTTAATTTCATCCTTACAAAATCCTTTAAGATGTAGAAGACTTTCTCATGTCATAACTGATAAAATTAAGCTGGAGAAGTTAAATAGCTTTCTCAGTGTCACATTTTCAGAGGCCGACCTGAAATTCAATCCCGAGTTTCATGACTCCAGAGTTTCATGATATATATTATTTTGTATTATATTTATTATATATGTTGATATTGTAAATGTCATGTTCTTGTGCTCATACCTCTGAAATGATAGCTCTCAGAAACTTTCAAGATAAACTCTCCTGTGTCCTGATTCTGTGTGTATCTCATTCAGCCTTCCTATAACAATTCATGTAGCTTCCCAGGTAGCGCTAGTGGTAAAGAACCCACCTTCCAAAGCAGGAGACATAAGTGAATCAGATTTCATCCCTGAGTAGGGAAGATCCTCTGAAGAAGGAAATGGCAACCCACTCCAGTATTCTTGCTCGGAAAATCTCGTGGAGAGAGGAGATTGGCCGGGTACAGTCCATAGGGTCGCAAAGAGTTGGACATGACTGAAGGGACTTATCACACCCACATAACAATTAGTATTACCCAATCCTGTAACAGCATAATAAGCACAATGTTTATGTAATAAATTCATAGTAACACATATTTTTGCAATACAAAATATATGTCAAGGAAAACGTGCATGTTCCATAGTTACCTACCAAACTCCAGCTGTCTGCATCAGTGAAGAATATGTTTGCACTCCAATTGTTAAAATTAATTACTTGTTTATGTAAGACATTCTGCCTTCATTAATGCACATGATTAAGCAGAAATGCTTCAGAACACAATAATTATTAACCTCACTTCATTAAAAGGAGTCTCACATTCAGTCAAGAGCTTTATAAGTACAGTTACCAAAAAGGCAAAAAATCTTTCTTAAACTAATTCAAGGTTTGCTTGAAGAAAGGAAAATATAAATTCCATTGATGCATTGGCTCATTGTTCTTAACACAGGCTTCAGTCATTGCACCATCTTCAATTATAAAAGTGTATATATATATTTTTATATGTATAAGTGCATTAGCATATCCACATATGTCTGCATATGCATATGAAAACCAAACAGCATCAGATATTAATTTAAAATGGAGTAAGATTCTCACCTGTGGGGCTCAGGTCACGAGTCCATTATTGCCGTTCTTCGCAGAGAAAAGGTCAACTCACCGAACAGAAGTGCAAAAGTAGTCTCCTCCAGCAATCCGGACTAATCCATCGTACTGAAATGCTACAAGGTGTCAACATCTGACCGAACTAATCAATTCTGAGGAAAACGTCTCAGTCTTCCCAGTAGGCCGATATACAAGCAGTTACATTAGATTTGGCATTTCAACTGAAAAGTGTTTCTGTAAACATCGGAATGCACCACAAGGAAAGGAGATAGAGCCATTATTTTATTTCCAATAGAGATAGTTTAAAACCTTGTTGTTAAAGATGCCAAAAGAACTGAGGATATAATCTGGGACTAACTTGTACTAACTTTGGAGAATTAATAAACCCTGTCTTTGTATCGTGTTGCCCCAAAAGCCACGCTGAGCCAACAGAAAGGTGACGCTCTTCTACTCCACTGAAAGCGCTCTTTACACCATCCTGTTCGTCTGAGAACACGGTTACAGCTCAGTCACGTAGTTGCTTTTGGCCACTCTTTGTGATTCCGCGGACTGTAGCCCTCCAGGCTCTCTGTCCATGGGGTTATCCCGGCAAGCATACTGGAGCGGGTTACCATTTCTGACCCCAGAGGAGTTCTTGACCAAGAGACTGAAGCCATATCTCTTGCACTGGCAGGAAGAGTCTTAATCACTGAGGCACCTGGGAAGTCCAGTCATGTATATATGGCATATAATTAATACGAAATATATTTTCCACCAAAGAAATTCATAGGATGAAAAACAGAGAGGTTTTTTGCCAGTTATAAGTTAAGATAGAGCTATGATTTTTCAATGTGCACTCTTTAACCTATTGTTGCTGCTGCTAAGTCGCTCCAGTCGTGTCCGACTCTGTGCAACCCCAGAGATGGCAGCCCACGAGGCTCCCCCGTCCCTGGGATTCTCCAGGCAAGAACACTGGAGTGGGTTGCCAGTTCCTTCTCCAATGCATGAAAGTGAAGAGTGAAAGTGAAGTCGCTCAGTCATGTCCGACTCCTAGCGACCCCATGGACTGCAGCCTACCAGGCTCCTCCATCCATGGGATTTGCCAGGCAAGAGTACTGGAGTGGGGTGCCAGTGCCTGTTAGATTAGGAAAATCCTTCCAATAGACTCTGAAACTCAGTAAAAAATATCAGTCCTTCATGCTGCCCTTACTGGTTTGTGACAATACCACAGGCTTTGTTTTTTATAAATAAATAGGAACTACTTCTTGATATGGAGAAGGTGATGGCACCCCACTCCAAAACTCTTGCCTGGAGAACCCCATAGGTGGAGGAGCCTGGTGGGCTACAGTCCATGGGGTCATGAAGAATCAGACACAACTGAGCGACTTCACATTCACTTTTCACTTTCACACATTGGAGAAGGAAATGGCAACCCACTACACTGTTAATCAGTTAAGTAACTTATCACACATTATTAAAATTTGGAATTCATGAGTTTAGAGGTTCATTGAGGACAATAAACATTTTGCTAAAAAGTCTTATTGTCACACAAAGAGGCAAAGTTCTGTGAGTTCCCTCCTCAGGCTTGAGCACAGAGGGTTTTCCAGAAATACCACTGTTGTCTTGAGTTGCACATTTTTAATTGCTGTTCTCTTTTCAGTAATTACTTATTACAATTAAATAGTTTGCTGCAGACTCTATAGTGAGTACTGTTACACTTTTCTCTAACTAGAGTTTGTTCACTTCAGTCACTCAATCATGTCTGACTCTTTGCCACCCCATGGACTGTAGCACGCCAGGCTTCCCTGTCCATCCCAAATCCTGGAGCTTACTCAGACTCAGGTCCATTGAGTCAGTGATGCCATCCAATTATCTAATCCTCTGCTATCCCTTTCTCCTCCTGCCTCTAATCTTTCCAGCATCAGGGTCATTTCCAATGAGTCAGTTCTTCCCATCAGGTGGCCAAAGTATTGGAGTTTCACCTTCAGAATCAGTCCTTCCAATGAATGTTCAGAACTGATTTTCCTTTAGGATTGACAGGTTTAATCTCCTTGCAGTCCAAGGGACTCTCAAGAGTCTTCTCCATTACCACAGTTCGAAAGCATAGAATCTTCAGTGCTCAGCTTCCTTCATAGTCCAACTTGCACATCCATACACGACTACTGGAAAAGCTAGAACTTTGACTAGATGGACATTTTTTGGAAAAGTAATGTCTTTATTTTTTTAATGTGCTGTCTAGATTGGTCATAGCTTTTCTTCCAAGGAGCAAGCATCTTTTAATTTTGTAGCTGTAGTCGCCATCTGCAGTGATTTTGGAGCCCAGGAAAATAAAGTCTCTCAGTTTCCATTGTTCCCCCATCTATTTGCCATGAAGTGGTGGGATCAGATGCCATGATCTTAGTTTTTTAAACGCTGAATATTAAGCCAGCTTTTTCACTCTCCTCTTTGACTTTCATCAAGAGGCTCTTCAGTTCCTCTTTGCTTTCTACCAGAAGGGTGGTGTCATCTGCATTTCTGAGGTTATTGATATTTTCCTCAGAATTCTTGATTCCAGCTTGTGCTTCATCCATCCCAGCATTTCTCATGATATACTCTGCATGAAGTTAAATAAGCAGGTTGACAGTATACAGCCTTGACATATACCTTTCCCGGTTTGGAACCAGTCCACTCGTCCATGTTCAGTTTTAACTGTTGCTTCTTGACCTGCAAACAGATTTCTCAGGAGGTTTGCTGCTTTTCCAAAATCTTCATGTTAATATATAGTGTGTAGATAAATGTGAATAGGGAAATTACAAATAATATTAACTTTATTATATATACTTATAAATTCTGCCTTTTATATGAATTATAAATAAAAAGAAAAATTCAGTATGAATAACTTGGCCTTTGATTAAGGATGCTCAGTTTCCTATTTTGAGCATCAGAACACTGGGAACAGCAAGGAGAAGGAAAGCTGTAAGTAAACACGTGTCCACACCAGGGTGATTCCTGGGTGGGGTTTGAATAATTTTAACATGGGCGAGTATAGACCGAGAATGAATGAACTCCCATTACACAATAAGGACATGGTCTATATTCTATTCTTTAACAGAAAACACAGCTGTGTTCTATGCAGATGGATTTAGATATTAACTTTTGCTGGCTCCTAAGAACTTAGGCAAATATTTTGAACTATCTTCATACTGGACTCTTCTTTTTTCAGGCCCTTCACTTCATCTTCTGTAATCCCCATGACATCTTGTACATACAGTAGGGTTCTCGCTCCAGTGCTCACGTTGATTTTCGAAGTCTTAATTTTGGTGATGCTTGCTCTTCTCATTGTTGTACTTCACAAGCCTCTCGTTAACTGCTTTCTAAGGAACCATTTGCCTCTCTCAAGCTCTGCCTTTACAGTCTATGACTTCCCTTTTTCCTTAACAGAATTCCTGGTATTTGTATGTTTTCTCAGTTGCTTCTGCCTATCATGATGACTGTCCACACAGTGGTATACTAAGTAATGCATTTTAATCTTTTCAAAGCAGAAAGAATCACTGCCTTGCTTGGGGTCTTTGCTAAAACCAGACTCTCCATTGGGCACCCCTGTGACATTTGCCTTGTATCACCTTCAAGTGATCTAGAACAACAAACTTTTGGGAACAACTCAGGGAAATTAGTGTTTAACCACATCAAATTCATTTTCTATATAGCCAAATAGGTTCTTAGAGTCTAAGTTTTCATATAGCTTTATAGCTTTGACCACCCTTAGTGTCTTAGTGGCTCAGATGGTAAAGAGTCTACCTGTAATGCAAGAGATCTGGGTTCAGTGCTAGGGTCAGGAAGATTCCCTGGAGAAAGGAACAGCTACCTATTCCAGTGTTCTTGCCTGAAGAATTCCATGCACAGAGGATCCTTGTAGGCTTCAGTCCATGGGTTGCAAACAGTTGGATGCAACTGAGTGACTATCACTTTCTCAATGTGTTTGCAATTTTTAAAACATACTATTTTACAGATGTCAGATGTCTAACTCTAGGGTAAACCCTCTAAATAAGACCCTCTGCTGATCTCCGTCTACCTTAGAAAACTCCACCTTTAAGAGAGGTTGCACCATGACTAGAAACCCAGAATAAGTGATATTTTAAAATTGTTAAATGTTTTTCAAATAAGTGACTGTCACAGTTTTTATCTATACCACATTAATTCAAATTAGATGTATTTATAAAGCAATGCTGAATGCAGTCACAGAACTCTGGCAGGAAACTTCTGGAAATTAGTCTTAAAACTGACAAAACTTAAAATCTCAGATGTCAAATTTAAATATGGAAGTTTCTGCTTAAAATAAAATATGCAAAGTTCATTAGAGGAATTTGTGCCCCACACAACTTATCAAAATGTGGCCAAATGTATAGTCATCAGAATCTGGTAATATCAGTTCCTGCTAGATTATTTTCTTTGCTAATAACCTGTCTAGTAAATTAGAATGTTAATGATAGTTGCATATTTTATACCCATTTGTTATCCTTCTCCAGCCCAGGCAGGCATTGCTCAATTAAGCATGGAGATCTCAGCGACCTCCAAAGGCCTCTGGGTTTGGTCAAGTCCCCAGGGTGTGCTACAAAATGAGAAATTATGCCTCTTGACATTAAGGTCACAGGAGAGAACAAAATTCTTTACCAAAGCAGTCGGGGAATAATCTCCCTAGTGTCAGAAAGTGACAGAGTTAGATATATTTCTAGTTGTTTTTGAATTTCATGGGAAAAATAGAGGGCAGACTAAAATACAGTAACAAAAGTGTTAATAATCATGAACTTTTATCCTGTCTATAAAATTGTTTCCAGAAGTATTACATGTTGAATCACGAAGTTTCAAACTGGGACAAAATACTCAGAAGGGACTTTTAATCTTTAACTGGGGAGACACTAGAAACGGAAACAACAGTAACTTTGTTGTTCTCAAGTTCCATTAGGAGCGCTAAGAAATAAATTTGGAGCTATTGTGTGGATTTTCCTAATAAAATCAGCTGTCTTCTTACTGTGACTTACTGTGACTGTCACCGGTATAGAGCACAATGTCTTCTCATTTATTCTCTTCATGTCTGAATCTTCTATCAGTGAGACTGTTTCTGGAAGGTTCTTATGAAGTCTAGTACTTTTTTATATTCCTCGTCCTTGGCGTATGGAATGAAGATCAAATAAAGCCTTCCTAAATAAAACATAAACGAATGAAGCCCTCTGTCTCTCTCTCCGTTCCCGAAACCAGCCATGATTCTATCTACTTTCAATAAGCATATAAAATGCTACCGACTGGGTAGGAATAGGGGTGGTCAGGATCTCGGAGCCAGCGGGGGAGCCCCGCAAAGCAGAGAAGAGGCTTCTGATGAACAGGGACCAGCTTTGCCTCCCTGGACTCTGATGGGACGCTCTGAGTCGCTACCTGCCCTGTGTGCTGTAACGGATGGGAGGCGGGGCCGCCACTGGGGTCGCTGCGGTGGGCTCTGCTGGAACAGAACCTCCAGAAACAAGCCAGCTATTTTCCCCCTATTCTACCTGCCTTCTAATAACTTCTTGGGGAAGAGCAAATCAGGAAGCCAGCTGACAAAAAAGACATTTATTTTGTGAAGTCCTACTCCCAGCATCACAAAGTGCCAATAGAAGAGCACAGAGTTCAGAGACAATACCTTAATAGCCAGCACCTGACGGTGTATTAGACAGCTCACTCAGTTACAAACTCTTTGAAAGCTCAGGCCTTCTCCATTGCCTGTCAAAACGAGTGGAAAATTAAAGTTGCTTAAAACTCTTTGCTGCACTGAAATAATTTCATTTCAAAATTAAGTCTAGAACTATTTATTGAAAATAAATATTTATTAGAGGCACTACTGGATACTTCAGATAAAAGCATGAGTTAGACACCATTTCTCTTCTTAGATCATTTAGAGCCTAATGACAAAAATAGATAGATAGATGATAGATAGATTGCAAACAAAAGCAGTTGTGGGTCTTCGGGGTGGTATTTGTCCTATAAGGACCAAGTTATTTGGAAGGAGGGAGAAAAGGACACAATTACTGAAAAGATGGATATTTATTCCATTTAGTCAATGGTAAACATCATTCCAGCTATGGCTTTAGGCTTTAGGAATTCAGTGGGGACCTCGATTAACATAATCTCTGCCTATCCCCTGCCTATAGACTAGTGAAGGCAAGAGAGAGCAAGGGACAGCTTAGCCTCCTGTATCGCAGGAAGGGTTCAGCAGATCCGTGTAACTGAGCAGGTA
>SJYF01000525.1:274396-304503 GCA_006410515.1 Procapra przewalskii | reverse complement strand
TGTTGGATGTAAGGCTATGTTAGGCATTTCATCTGGCTATTATGTTAAATACAAATAAATACTCTCACTTTCCTTAAGAATTTTTGGTATATTATGTTTCTACAAATATAATTCCTAAAATAGAGATCCCACAAAAATGACCTTTCATAATTCCATTCACTCATATCCTAATAATACACTTGAATTCAAGTTAAAATGCAGGACTTCTTACCTTTATACAGAATCAAACCTTATTCTTCACCATTTGAGCCACCAGGGAAACCCATACGTATTATATATGTGTGTGTATATATACAGATATATAATACAGAGTAATATAGAAGAATATACTAGAATGCAGGAGTCACACAGCAGAGGATATAATTCTCTGATCCCTTTTTTATTTTGTAACTTCCCAGTTTACAGACTATCAATGGTTGACCATTGCTTATCAATCTATAGTCCTTATCTTGTATTAGATGTCCTTTGCTCTCTAGTGACATAAAAGAAGGGAAACTGACATTTATGAGCTCACTGCTATGTGCTGGGAACTTTAATGCATTATACCAAATGTAATCCTACAAATCTGACAAAACAGGTGTTTTAGACAATTCAAATAACCTGCTCAAAGTCATATAATGAATAAATGATAAAGCCAAATTTCAAAATCAGATCTGTTGCTACATATCAGTCTAGAAAAGGACATGGAGAACAAGAACAGCAATAAGCTATTCAAGTTCCCATTGTTTGCAAGGATTAGTAAAGTGGGCTGACCACAGAATAAACAGTCTTTTAGGAATCTCGCATTAGGAATCTGATATTAGCTTCCAGCAGTAACACACTGTCAGGGAATAGCCAGAGTCAAGAACAGAGATCAGGGACTACAGCCATGTCCATATCCTAAATAAAAATTAAGCATTTACCCATTCAATGCATTATTCAGTTCAGTTCAGTTCAGTTCAGTCGCTCAGTCATGTTCGACTCTTTGCAACCCCACGAATTGCATTAGTTCGGTACAATTCTTAATGGCCATAAAGTCCTGCCATCTCAATGTACGTATTCCTTTGCACTGTGACTGTGACATTCTTAGAGACAAAACAAAACAAAAAATCAGGTGGTGATGGGAGCCTCCAATTTACAGCCAGTGGGTCAGAAGAAACAATCTGGGCTTGCAACTGACCTCCGTAGTGGAGGCCGTCTTGTGGAACTGACACTTAACCCGTGGGATCTGAGGCTAATTCCAGGTAGATAGTGTCAGAATGGAGTTAAATTGTAGGACACTCAGCTGGAGTCACAGAATTGCGTGATATATGGAAAAACCAACACATTTGGAATAAGTGGTGAAATATGGTCTAAGGGTACAGGAGACAAGAGTTGCTGTTTTTTTTTTCTTGAACAATCATTGATGAACATGATCATAAACTGTTTAAATCGCTCTAGCGAGCTACACATTTTGGGCTCCCTGGTGGCGCTAGTGGTGAAGAATCTGCCTGCCAGTGCAGGAAACGCAGGAGATACAGGTTCGATCCCTGGGTTGGGAAGATCCCTCGGAGAAGGAAATGGCAACCCACTCTAGTATCCTTGCCTATAAAATTCCATGGGCAGACTAGCCTGAGTGGCTACAGTCCATGGGGCCGCACAAATCTAATACTGATATATTCTCTTAATATAGCATAAGAAAAACCCACATTATATGTATTAATCCTGTTTGTATATCCATTGTCTGAAAAATTCCACAAGGAATGTAGCTGTTTCAGGGTACACGTTCATTTCCCACAAAGTGGTACTATGTCATGGGAGTTAGTCTCTTCCAAATTTCACGAACTGAGTGTGGAAAAGTCAATAACTGGACTTGGAGTGAGAAGATCTGAGTGCTGTTCCCGGGTCTACAGCACAAGAGCAATATGGTCTGGCCAAATCCTTTAGTCACCAGGTGCTATATTATGGTAGTTTAAAATGAAAAAAGCCATGTGGCTTGCAGAGGACGTTTTATGATCTGGTAGCATTTGCAGTCAGGTATACCAAAGCCAGAGGAGAGAGGCTTCAATAATATGTGATATGGGCGCAAAGTATTATTATATCAGTTAAGGAATGAGTTGTAGGTGTTTTGTAACATAAACTTCCATCCCTAATCTGCTTAGGTGAACATTCAAATATATGTTTGATCAGAGTGCTTCTTCAGTGTTGAAATTGCCTGGAAAGGAATGTACCTGTTATTCTCAGGAGAAGATGATGGTCTTCATAGTATCTTGCATTTGTTGTTTTTCCATCCCTAAGTTGTGTCCAGCTCTTGGCAACCCCATGGATTGCAGCCCGCTAGGTTTCCCTGTCCTTAACTATCTCCCAGAGTTTGCTTAAGTTCATGTCCATTGAGTCAGTGATGCTGTCTAATCATCTCATCCTCTGCTGCCCTCTTCTCCTTTTGCCTTCAATCTTTCCCAGCATCAGGGAAAGATTTTCCAGTGAATTGGTTCTTCATATCAGGCGGCCAAAGTTTTGGAGCTTCAGCTTCAGCATCAACCCTTCTAATGAATATTCAGGGTTGATTTCCTTTAGCATTGACTGGTTTCATCTCTTTACCATTGCATACATACTAGAACATAGAATATCCTACTCAAGACCTGGTTTGCCACATGGAATGACTATATGTCTAAAATTTCTTATAATTGTTTTATCATGTTTCATTTCTCAAGCTGAGATATCTAACTTAAATTATGTTACTTGCCTTTTTCCTCATTTGAAACAATTTAACCACATCAGTCAGGCACTCAGCAGGGCTCCAGCAAAGCAGGGATAGCTACCGCTAAGGGCAAGCCAGCTGAAGCCTGCAAAGAATCACGATCAAATCAGTCCAGTCACATCACAGGCAAAAAGATGATCCAATTATGAAATAATCCCCCACCCATGAGGGTGAGGGAAATAAGGTCACTGAAAAGTTGAAATGGTTAAAGATCATAGTATTCTTAATTTCTTTATTTGTGAGATGAAGGGGACAGAACCCCTGTAGGTCTGAAAACATTAGGATGATTTGAATTCTGAAAGTAGGCTGTTCTTCACATCACTAGTGACAAGCTGAAAAAAATATTATCACCTTTAAAGCGCGCCAAAGCAGGACATGCGTAAGGACTCAAACTGGATTCAGTTAGCTATCGGGATAGCAGTGTCGTAAGTTAACTGAGACAGTCTGGCCGAGGTGAACTTTTGAAGGTGACTGGATGCTATTTAATGTGACGTTAAGTTGTGTAAGGGTAGGAGGAGGCACAGGGTGAATGGGTGTCGACGGTGGGTTTGGGCAGGCTGCCATGGCAGACAAGATCCAGCCCGGAGGCAGCTAGGGAAAGTACAGGACTACGCACTTGGTGGCTTTGTCCACAGGTGTCCCTGATCAATGGTAACCTTAGAATTTGCATAATGCTTTGTATTAGAATATATTACACTGATATGTATATCAGTTCAGTTCAGTTCAGTCGCTCAGTCGTGTCTTTTTTGTATTTAAATTTTAATAAGGAAATTAATCACAACTATTATCAAAAGACCTAAAGAACTAACATGTCTCTCTCTCATACACACACACACACACACACACACACATGCACGCATGCATGCACAATGTTTGATGATTTTAGAGAGAAACTGAAACACAAACATATAAGAATTAAATCAAGCCCACTTTTCTTCCAAGAAAGGGCTTCTCCACCATAAGCCAGACTGTATATAGTAAGTCGAATGCACTATATGATTTTTATTCAAATACTGGCACAATTCACAGTTTGCACAAAACACAGTCAATAAGCCATTTGGACATCTGTTTCAAGATTTGAATCAGTTTACCCAAAGTTTACACAACCCATTCAGTTTTCTTAGGGGATGAGGGTTATTTAAGATATGGAGCTCACCAGTCCAGACAAGACCCTTGCAGGGCATATTTGGATTTTGTAGGGAAGGGTCCCAATATTATTTCAGACTTCAGAGAAATGCATCACCTAGCAGTCCACAGTCTCCTATACTTGCTCAAATATTTTAATTACCTGTATCTTAATATGCTAGACCCATGGATACAGAGGCTCTCAAAAAGAAGTTCTCCTTTTGACTCAAGGTGTTCATCAGCCATCTGGAACTGCCTCCCAAGCTTCATCCATTATGCAAATAAGGTTTAGTATTCAACATGTTTCAACTACTGGTACGAATGCATTAATGTTGGATGTTCCAGCACAAACCCCTGAGAAGACATTGCCTTTTCATCCGTCATCGGCTCGGGCTCACACCTCATTACTTTTAACGGCTCTGTGGCACTTAAGGTCACTGAGCTCCTAACTGCTGCTGCCCAGGGTGCTAACAATCAAAGCACTGTTCTTTGTTTAAGTGAAGCAGATCCCCCACTTCATTCTTTTCTTCCCCTCTTTTATTTTAATTTGTTGTTGTTGTTATTATGGAATTACCATCACTTGGGAAAATATAAGGACTGTTTGAAGAAGTAGAGGCTGTCTTCAGAAGTTTAGGTAAACAAAACTATTTCTGGGAAGAGTTTAAGGAAAAAAATCCAGTGATGTGTGTGTGTGTCTTTCTCTTTCTGTTTATATATATATATATATATGCACATACATATATGTACACAGTATGTATGCATATATATCTACATATATATATATATACACATGTGTATATGACTTTTATTGCATTCTTCAATTATTTCTTTAAAATAATTTTCTTTTTAGCAAACTGTAGCATGCTTAAAGTATTCTTGGGTCAAAACTCATTTTCGTTCCTGGCTCTTTCACTTTCTGACTGTGTGAGTTTAAGCAAGTTACTTAATTTCTCTGGGCTTCAGTTGTTTTCATCTGTAAAATGGGAATACTGAGATAAATTATTTCATAAGTTCATAGTGAGAATTAAATCAATTAATAGTGAGTGCTTAGAAACTCTGGCACTTGCTATGTACTAAACAAGAGGTCATTAGGTCAAACTGCATTCACCGCAATGTACAGATTTAGATATAACTTTAGGAACATGGTTATGAATAAGTGTTCAAACTAAATTGTTAAAAATTAAATGAGAAAGGCAGCACACCTTAATACTAATAAGCATGAATATTAATAGAATGGCCAATTTTCAAGGAAAAATATGTTAAAATTTACACAAAAATAATTTAGAAGGTATCATTAGACTGACAATTATGAAATAACTGTATATATACATATATGTATATACATGTATACACACACACACACACACACACACACACACATATATAAAGAACTCCCTAAAGGCACCGGATTTAGCACCATCTCAGGCAATAGCACAGGCAATACCTTCCAGAAAACACAGAAACAGAACATTTCCCGGCGTCTTCAGTACGACTCCCAGGCCACGATCATGGGAGTCTGCTCCAACGCCTGCCTCTCTCTGGAACTAGAAAGTGGAGTCAGAACTGCAGTCAAAGACCTTCCCCGGGATTCAAGCCAATGAAAAGAAAACCCCCTTTCTACCGACAGAGTGTGACAGAGAAAGGGCAAGCTATGAGTAGTCTGGAAGCCTTGAATCTGCTGTTCTTGAAGCAAGCCTATTTTCCCTATCGTGTGACCCAACGACTTTCCTTTAGCTTAAACTTGTTTAAACAGACATATTGTCAAGGCCACCAAAACAGTTCTTTACTAACACCACAAATCAAAATTGAGAAAATAGATACTCTTCAGGGAACAGGGACAATCTGTTAACCTATCTTTACAAATAATTTCAGTGAGTATTTGTACATCAGAAAACATAAAAAATTAGTGTTGTTTACTTTAGATGGAGGCATTTGAAGTGACTTGTAATTTTGTTTGCTTGTTTATTTGAATTTCCTTTCCTTTCTTTTTGGCCTAAATAAACATAGAGTATTTGTATACTGGAAACACATAACTAAAATATAATATTTACTTAGCCTGAGGGAAGTAAGAACTGAGCTGACACATTCAGTAATCTTATCATGAGTTTGGTAGCTTGTGAGGCATGTTGGGTGAAGAATCAGCCTCTACTGAACTGATTAACCATCCTTTTGGTGAGGCTAGCTGGCCCCTGGGCCTGGTACACCTCTTTCTAACTGCTAGAGACCAGCTGTGCTAATTTTCTGAAGTTAGAAATTCAAATAATGTCATATATACACTCTAAACCTACCGCTATGCAAACATATTGGTTTTCAGAAAAACTTTAATCAATTTTCTCAACGAGTGGCCTTGGACCACCTGTATCACAATTACCACAGTATTTGTTAAAAATAGGTTACTAGATCCAACATTAGACATTGGTGCATCAGAATATTTATTGTTAGGGTACTGGAATGATTATTTCCAGGCAGCTTAGAAGTAAGGTAATCATTATATCTTCCACATTTTATAAACCAAAGGTCTAGTGTAACAAAAACTTACTTTCTTCATAAGGATATATCCTGAACTAAAGTTTATTTCAATTCATGCTCGAGAGTGAACATTGTTAATCACTAGAAGCAAACATCTTCATATTCATGCACTACTGGGGTTTCTCAACTGAAATCAAATACCATTTCATATTCACACTGAGAGAAAAAATTAAAAATTAAAATGTATATTCATAAAGGGAGAACAACCATTTTTATTTTCAAAGAGTCACATCTTATAGAAAAATATGGTAGTAGTCAAGGAAAGTAACAGAGTAAAACAATGATTTTTCTGCCTTCAAGTAGAAGAATAAAACATATCTATAAAGAGCAGGAGCTTGAATTACAGGTAGAACTAAAAGAAAATGGGCCCTGGGATAAAATTCCAGCAAATAAGTGAATCTAATGCTACTGAATTTGAAAATTAACTTTCACTAACTTTCACTACAACATATGGCGATTATAATCCATGCCCTTAGTTCGTGTGTTACAAGATCCGTGGTATCAGTTTTTCTGAATTATTTTTATGTCATTCCCAGAAACTGTAGGCTGTGTCCGAACACACCGAGAGGATTGGCAGCACAGCTCTGTCTAAGAATGGATTCAATGATAACCCGTATTGGAAGACAATTTATAAAGTGTAAGGTATTTTTCAAATATTATACAATATTATTTGTTATTGCATTTTCTTAATAAGCCCAAAGCAGATCTGCACCTTATGATAACAGGGTGTTTTCAGCACACTGAAGCTAAGATATTTTATTTTGCTTGTTTCTTGTCTGCACTATGGAGAATCTTAGTTCCCTGACCAGGGATCAAATCGGCGCCCCCGCAGTGGAAGTGTGGAGTCTTAACCACTGGACCACCATGCATTCATGCTCAGCCTGCACCAGTCATGTCCTACTCTGCGCGGCACTATGGACTGTACCCACCAGGCTCCTCAGTCCGTACGATTCTCCAGGCAACAATACACGCTGGAGTGCCATTTCCTTCTCCAGGCCGTCTTTCAGACCTAGGCGTCAAACCCACGACCCCTACATCTCCTGCATTACAAGCAGATTCTTTACCGCTGAGCCAGGTGGCTCAGTGGACCATCAGGGAAGTCCAACTAAGAACTTATAAAATATGTATCGTTAAGATTTACTACAGGAAAGGTTTGAAAGTGAGTGAGGCCCTGCGGGGCTCCCAGGCGCAAATGCCTTTCTGTCTCCTGTTTCTCTCTGGCAAGACTCAAGCCATTATGACCTTCCCTGAGTTCCAAAGGGTGGTTTCCAGAGTTGTTAATCAAGAGAGAAGCAGCCAAGATATCTGGCAAAATTAACAGGAGCAGAGAAGTTCCCCAAGATTGTGCTGCGCTTAGTTGCTCAGTCTACTCTTTGCAGCTTCATGGACTATAGCCAATCAGGTCCAGGCAAGAACAGTACAGTGGGTTGTCATGCCTTCCACCAGGGAATCTTCCCAACCCAGGGATCGCACCTAGGTGTCCTGCGTTGAAGACAGATGCCTTGCCATCTGATCCACCAGGGAGGCCCCACCAAGATTCAGTTGTTCAAGTCATGTCCAACTCTTTGCAACCGAGTGGACTGCAGCATGCCAGGCCTCCCTGTCCATCACCAAATACCGGAACCTGTTCAGACTCATGTCCATCAAGTCAGAGATACAATCAAACCATCTAATCCTCTGCCATGCCCTTTTCCTCCTGCCTTCACTTTCCCAGCATCAGGTTCTTTTGCAGTGAGACAGCTCTTTGCATCAGGTGACCAAAGTATTGGAGTTTCAGCATCAGCATCAGTCCTTCCAATGAATATTCAGGACTGATTTCCTTTAGGATGGACTGGTTGGATCTCCTTGCAGCCCAAGGAACTCTCAAGAGTCCTCTCCAACACCACAGTTTAAAAGCATCAATGTAGCTGTATCTCAAAAAAAAAAAAAAATAAAAGCATCAATTCTTCAGTGCTCAGCATTCATTAAGATCCAATGCTTACATCAGCTTTCTTTAAGGTCCAACACTCACATCCATACATGACCACTGGAAAAAAATAGCTTTGACTAAATGCACCTTTGTCAGCAAAGTAATATCTCTGCTTTTTAATATGCTGTCTAGGTTTGTCATAACTTTCCTTCCAAGGAGCAAGTATTTTTTTTAATTTCATGGCTGCAGTCACCTTCTGCAGTGATTTTGGAACCCAGAAAAATAAAGCCTACCACTGTTTCCAATGTTTCCCCATCTATTTTCCATGAAGTGATGGGACCAGATGCTATGATCTTAGTTTTCTGAATGTTGAGATTTAAGCTGACATTTTCACTCTCCTCTTTCACTTTCATCAGGAGGTTATTTAGTTCTTCTTCACTTTCTCTCATAAGGGTGGTGTCATCTGCGTATATGAAGTTATTGATGTTTCTCCCGGCGATCTTGATTCCAGCAATCTTGTGCTTCACCCAGCTCAGTGTTTCTCATGATGTACTCTGCATATGACTTAAATAAACAGGGCAACCATGATGTACTCCTTTTCCTATTTGGAATCAGTCTGTTATGCCCTGTCCAGTTCTAACTGCAGCTTCCTGACCTGCATACAAATTCACAAGAGGCAGGTCAGGTGGACTAGTATTCCCATCTCTTTCAGAATTTTCCACAGTTTATTGTGATCTACACAGTCAAAGTCTTCGGCATAGTCAATAAAGCAGAAATAGATGTTTTTCTGAAACTCTCTTGCTTTTTTGATGATCCAACGGATGTTGGCAATTTGATTTCTGGTTCTTCCGCCTTTTCTAGAACCAGCTTGAACATCTGGAAGTTCACATTTCACATATTGCTGAAGCCTGGCTTGGAGAATTTTGAGCATTATTTTGCTAGTGTGTGAAAAGAGTACAATTGTGCAGTAGTTTGAGCATTCTTTGGCATTGCCTTTCCTTGGGATTGGAATGAAAACTGACCTTTCTGAGTCCTGTGGCCACTGCTGAGTTCTCCAAATTTGCTGGCATATTGAGTGAAGCACTTTCACAGCATCATCTTTTAAGATTTGAAATAGCTCAACTGGAATTTCATCACCTCCACTAGCTTTGTTCGTAGTGATGCTTCCTAAGGCCCACTTGACTTCACATTTCAGGATGTCTGGCTCTCAGTGAGTGATCACCCCATTGTGATTATTTGGGTCATGAAGATCTTTTTTGTACAGTTCTGTTTATTTTTGCCACCTGTTCTTAATATATTCTGCTTCTCCATACCATTTCTGTCCTTTATCGAGCCCATCTTTGCATGAAATGTTCCCTTGGTATCTCTAATTTTCTTGAAGAGATCTCTAGTCTTTCCCATTCTGTTCTTTTCCTCTATCTTTGTACTGATCACTGAGGAAGGCTTTCTTATCTCTTCTTGCTATTCTTTGGAATTCTGCATTCAAATGGGTGTATCTTTCCCTTTCTCCTTTGCTTTTCACTTCTCTTCTATTCACAGCTATTTGTAAGGCCTCCTCAGATACCCATTTTGCTTTTTTGCATTTCTTTTTTCTTTTTGATGGTCTTAATCCCTGTCTCCTGTACAATGTCATGGGCCTCTTTCATCAGGCATATATTTCATCAGGCACTCTGTCTTTCAGATCTAGTCCCTTAAATCTATTTCTCACTTCCACTGTATAATCATAAGGAATTTGATTTAAGTCATACCTGAATTGTCTAGTGGTTTTCCCCACTTTCTTCAATTTAAGTCTGAATTTGGCAATAAGGAGTTCATGATCTGAGCCACAGTCAGCTCCTGGTCTTGTTTTGGTTGACTATTTAGAGATTCTCCATCTTTGGCTGCAAAGAATATAATCAATCTGATTTTGCTGTTGACCATCTGGTGATGTCCATGTGTAGAGTCTTCTCTTGTGTTGTTGGAAGAGGGTGTATGCTATGACCAGCGCATTCTTTTGACAAGACTCCATGAGCCTTTGCCCTGCTTCATTCTGCATTCCAAGGCCAAATTTTCCTGTTACTCCAGGTATTTCTTGACTTCCTACTTTTGCATTCCAGTCCTCTATAATGAAAAGGACATCTTTTTTGAGTGTTAGTTCTAAAAGGTCTTGTGGTTCTTCATATAACCATTCAACTTCAGCTTCTTCAGCATTACTGGTCCGGGCATAGACTTGAATTATAGTGATATTCAATGGTTTGCCTTGGAAATGAACAGAGATCATTCTGTCACTTTTAAGATTGCCACCAAGTACTGCATTTCGGACTCTTCTGTTGACCATGATGGCTACTCCACTTCTTCTGAGGGATTCTTGCACCTAGTAGTAGATATAATGGTCATCTGAGTTAAATTCACCCATTCCCGTCCATTTTAGTTGCTGATTCCTAGACTGTCAACATTCACTCCCGTTTGACCACTTCCAATTCGCCTTGATTCGTGGACCTAACATTCCAGGTTCCTGTGCAACATCGCTTTTTCCAGCATTGGACCTCGCTTCTATCACTAGTCACATCCATAACTGGGTGTTGTTTCGCTTTGACTCTCTCCCTCCATTCTTTCTGGAGTTACTTCTCCACTGATCTCCAGTATCATATTGTGCACCTACCGACCTTGGGAGTTCATCTTTCAGGGTCCTATCTTTTTGCCTTTTCATACTGTTCATGAGGTTCTCAAAGTAAGAATACTGAAGTGATTTGCCATTCCCTTCTCCAGTGGACCACATTTTGTCAGAACTCTCCACCATGACCCATCCATCTTGGGTGGCTGTGCGGCACTAGAGTGGTGAGCAGCTGAGAGGAGATACCCCATGTCCAAGGTCAGGAGCAGTGGTTGTGCTTTGCTGGAGCAACATGAAGAGATACCCAACGTGCAAGGTAAGAGAAACCCCAGTAAGACAGTAGGCCCTGAGAGAAGGCATCAGAGGACAGACAGACTAAAACCACAATCACAGAAAACTAGCCAATCTGATCACATGGGCCACAGCCTTGTCTAACTCAATGAAATTAAGCCATGCCATGTAGGGCCACCCAAGACAGACGGGTCATAGTGAAGAACTGGTTTCTCTACCACTTCAAAACCCACTTGAACATCTGAGAGTTCTCAGTTCACATATTGCTGAAGCCCAGCTTAAAGGATTTTAAAAATGACCTTGCTAGCATGTGAAATTTGTGCTACCTGTCAGCTGCAAATTGGAACTTACCAAGAGCTTTGCCAATGACCGTACAACAAAAGGCATTTGCCATCTGCCTCTACGGAAATTGAACTCCATGCTGCCATAGCTGTTAATGTTCAGCAATGCCTCAGGGAGTTCAGGGTGGAGTGAAGCACTCTGTGCTCCAAGGCATCTGGTGAGACAGGTCTTTCAGTTCAGTTCAGTCATTCATTCATGTCCAACTCTTTGCAACCCCATGGACTGTATGTAGCACACCAGACCTCCCTGTCCATCACAACTCCTGGAGTTTACTCAAAATCATTTCCATTGAGTCAGTGATGTCATCCAACCATCTCATCCTCTGTCATCCCCTTCTCCTCCCATCTTCAATCATTTCCAGCCTTAGGGTCTCTCAAATCAGTCAGCTCTTCTCATAAGGTGGCAAAAGTATTGGAGTTTCAGCTTCAACATCAGTCCTTCCAATGAATATTCAAGACTGATTTCCTTTAGGATGGACTGGTTGGATCTCCTTACAGTCCAAAGGACTCACAAGAGTCTTCTTCAGCACCACAGTTCAAAATCATCAATTCTTCAACACTCAGCTTTCTTTATAGTTCAAATCTCACATCCATACATGAATACTGGAAAAACCATTGCTTTGACTAGATGGACATTTGTTGGTAAAGTAATGTCTCTGCTTTTTAACAAGCTGTCCTGGTTGGCCATAACTTTTCTTCCAAGGAGCATCTTTTAATTTCATGGCTGCAATAACCATCTGCAGTGATTTTGGAGCCCCCAAAATAAAGTCTGCCACTGTTCCACTGTTTCGCCATCTATTTGCCATGAAGTGATGGGACCAGATGCCATGATGTTAGTATTCTGAATGTTGAGCTTTAAGCCAATTTTTTCACTCTCCTCCTTCACTTTCATTAAGAGGCTCTTTAGTTCTTCACTTTCTGCCATAAGGGTGGTGTCATCTGCATATCTGAAGTTATTGATATTTCTCCCGGCAATCTTGATTCCAGCTTGTGCTTCATCCAGTCCAGTGTTTCTCATGATGTGCTGTTCATATAAGTTAAATAAGCAGAGTGACGCACTCACCTTTGAGCGTTGACGCACTCCTTTGCCTATTTGGAACTAGTCTGTTGTTCCATATCCAGTTCTAACTGTTGCTTCCTGACCTGCATATAGGTTTCTCAAAAGGCAGCTTAGGTGGTCTGGTATTCCCATCTCTTTCAGAATTTTCCACAGTTTATTGTGATCCACACAGTCAAAGGCTTTGGCCTAGTCAATAAAAACCGGTCTTTAGAGAGGTGGATATTTTTAGGAACAGATTTTATTATCTCAATTCTTGCATCTCCTCATATCTAGAGAAGCACTAAGTCCATTTATGGTGATATCAGACCCTCATGACTGTCAAAAACCTTTTTGCAAAATGAGTGCTTCACGGTACTGACTCCCCTTCACCAGACCCTTATTTATTGACCTTCCCCCAGCCCCCCCGGGACTGTGGCGCAGTCTCTCAGAGCCATGGGAGATGCTGCCTCTTGGGCTGCAGTCCTCATTTTGCCCTAAGTAAAACTTAACTTGCAACACTCAACTCGTACCTCTTTTTTAGTCAACGACCATACTAGACATTCTTTGGCATTGTCCTTCTTTAAGACTGGAATGAAAACTGACCTTTTCCAGTCCTATGGCCACTGCTGAGTTTTTCAAATTTGCTGACATATTGAGTGAAACACTTTCACAGCATCATCTTTCAGGATTTGAAATAGCTCAACTGGAATTCCATCACCTCCACTAGTTTTGTTCCTACTAATTCTTCCTAAGGCCCACTTGACTTCACATTCCAGGATGTCTGGCTCTAGATGGGTACCCACACCATCGTGGTTATCTACATCATTAAAACATTTTTTGAATAGTTCTTTTGTGTATTCTTGCCACCTCTCCTTCATCTATCCTGCTTCTGGTGCGTCCATGCCATTTCTGTCCTTTATTGTGTCCATTCTTGCACGACATGCTTCCCTGATCTCTTTACTTTTCTTGAACAGATATCTAGTCTTTCCCATTTNNNNTTTTTTTGTTTTCCTCTACTTTTGCTTTTTTTTTTTTTTTTTGAATTGTTCATTTAAGAAAGCCTTCTTATTTCTCCTTGCTAGTCTCTGGAACTTTGAATTCAGTTGGGTATATCTTTCCCTTCCTCTTTTGCCTTTGGCTTTTCACATACGGCGCTTAGTCAATTAGTTAGTAAACAATGGTGAGTTCATGTTATGGACCAAGCTATATTAATATTTTGAGAGGTGGTTTAGTGGGGAGGCAAAGTAATAGATCAATATATAACAATGAATGTATGCTTTGATGGTGGCAAGAGCAGAAAACTCCGAGCCTATGAATGAGGGGTGCAGACCTCAGATTTCCAAGATGAAGCAAAATTGTGCATAAATGGAAGTACTGATTATCAAGCTGTTTAAGGTGATATGTAGTTTACCAGAGGCATGCTGGCAGGTGGTTAGAGTTTATGAATCAAGGATTATTGGATGTGGTGTGGTTGGGATGTAGGGTTTGAATAAGGCAGTGTTGAGAGATAAGCCTGAAGGTTGATGTGGTATTTCTGTCCTCAGGAAGTTGGAAGAATTTGAGATCTTTTAAACTGGAGAACTAGATGAGTTAGTGCAGGATTTCTATCAAAGGCAGATGGTAAATGCTTTAGACTCCTTGGACCATTTGCTTGACTATGTAGCATAAAGGCTACATAGATAAGAGGTCAACAGAAATGATCGTAGCTGTGTTGCCATAAAATCTTTCTTACCAAAACAAGTAACTGGCTGGATTTGCCCCACTGGCTGATGCTCACCAACCACCCATTTTGAAGTCCACAATGGCTGAAGAATTAAAAATGAATTTAAGAGCAACAAGGATGGAGGCAGAGAGAATATATAGGATATTATTGCAACACTGCCAGTAAAATAGTCATAATTAAGAGAATAGCAGCACCTGGAGGAGTTAGAAGAAAGTGAATGCAGGAAACCTTAGGAATTTAAAGATGCAGCAGTCAGTGATGTGAAGGGTGTGTAATGAAGTGATACCCTCAGGTCAAGGATGACTTGCCACTGGGAAGGTGGTAGGTGCTTAGAACACGTAAGAGCTGGAGTAGGGTTGGTGTTGAGTGGAAAAGAAATCTTTTCTGTCATATACAATATGAAAGCTAAGAATTGTAATATCCAGATAGAGAGCAGTCATGTCTGTTAGGACAGAGATCTTGGGGACAGATATCGTTATTGGTCTGGCTCCAGAATGCTCCTATCTGGAAACATATTGAGACAAAGGAACGCCTAACGCAAATAAAAAAATTAAATAAAGAAACCACACCATTAAATGGTGAAGCCCATGTTCTGTGGCACGCCGATGTGAAGGAGGCATTAAGGAGGTTTCCACAAGAAAATAACTGGAACGTTGAATGACATAGTGTAAAAATA
The DNA here is from genome assembly GCA_006410515.1 of Procapra przewalskii. Taxonomy (NCBI): domain Eukaryota; kingdom Metazoa; phylum Chordata; class Mammalia; order Artiodactyla; family Bovidae; genus Procapra; species Procapra przewalskii. Next base: position 289,558 of record SJYF01000525.1, on the reverse strand, counting down.
CTTCTGCATTACTGTAGAATAGAGCACTTGAGGAGAGTCTTTCTTTTTTCTTTTCTTGTAAATTTTACAATGCTAAGATGATAAACCTGACACAATGCACTAGGAATGTTAAAATGTATTTCCCATGGATTCAATTTGAAAATGCCAGCCTGGTGGCTCTGTAGTTAATGAAAGCAGCACAGCTATTTCACTGACAGACAGCTTTAGATATTGAGGTAAAAGATCCCAAGCCCATGAGGAGAATAAAGGATGTTCTCTTGCTGATAATCACAATGTCTATTAAAATTGGACATTAATAAAATCAATATTGATTATGTTATTGGATATACTCTTCCTTTTTTCTCTATATGACCAAAAAAAAAAAACCCACACACATAACTTTCCTAAATAGTTCTTCTGTATGCTAGAATTTCATGATAACATGTTTAGTGACTGCATGGATTTGGGACATAACAGAGTGCAAATAAAATGCCCATTGAAACACAATTACCTTAAGCAAATACCAAAAATATGAGTGTTAAATTTATTCCTGTAAAAGTATGCTGTGAAAACGTTTCACCATACAAGTTTAGATTTTATTTTACATAAGCAAAGTAATAACAATTTCCAGGATCATTTCCCCAACCTGTCTACAGTTTAAAATCGCAATTGTATTGCCATTTTATTAAAAGTGTGAATGTTGTGATCCTAAACCTTTTTCATCTGACTGTTGTGATGTTATATGACACTTGAAGATGTACTTGTTCACAACCTATGGCAAATGTTTTATTTCCTAGTTAGTAACTATTCATACATTTACATGAAGTGTATATAAATAAATAAATGTAAAGGGTCAAGGGAAATGCTTCAGGGTTTACTACAGCAGAGAACAATGCACTATGTTTGCCCTCCATGATCATGCTCTCATATCCTGAAAAGGTGGCATTTGTTTTTCACCACACAGAATACAGCCAACTGACTACTACTCTGTGCAGAGTGTAAAATTGCATCCCATGACTTGAAATGAAAATATTTGCGTAAATAGAAGTCAGGAATTTGATTGTCAAATGCACTGTTATTTTATTCTGGAAGTTAAGAAAATAATAGAAGTGAATAATGACTATTGATGCGTTTATCAGGGGATCTAATCTGATGCTTATTCCCTGGGAATGGAGTCACTGAGATGAATTTTATACAGGTGTTATAAAGGCTTGTGAAATCAACTAGGGCATTGCTGATGGGAGATTAGTGTGTCTTGGTGAACATTTTATGATTCTGTTAAGTGCAAAGTCAATGAACAGTACCAGAAGAAAGAACCTATCTATAAATCACAGACAATTTGCAATGAATCATAGAAATATTTTACATGATAAATGCAGCTAAAATGTGCCATCAGGGATTTAATTACAGCAAAGGTTCATGATTATGCATCTTTGCTTTCTCCCCTAAGCGTGCTTTTCTGTGATCTACAAGACTTTATCATTACGGAGTGTATCATTCACTGAATTCTGTACCTCCTGTCATGTATTTCTTTTGTGAATATACAGCTTGGATGGATCAGTCTTCAGGAAATATTTGCAAGTCACATGTAATAATGTGGTACCTCTCATAAACCCATATTAAGAAGGACAAATTTTGCGCCACATTTTTCTATTTATATTTTCCCCAGTTTAGTAATCCAATTTTCAACCCTCCTCTAAATCATTCAAGAAAAATATAACCTAGCTGAGCATTAATAGCTTCAAATTAGTCAGATATTCAAGTAAAAAGCTGACCTTTATTCAAAGATTGAAGCTTGGCCTTCACAATGTTGTCCCAGGTTAGTAACTAAAACTTGGAAAAATTGATGTGCTCAAGATATGGCCTCTTTAAGAAATTTATGCAAATGATTTTTCTCAATAGATCTGCTTTGAATTAGCTCCTTCTTAATTTTTTCCATACTTAAATTTGACAACATTCCTCATTTAGTAAAATATTTCTGAGTACTGAATATGAATTCAGATGGGAAACAAAAATCTTGAAGTTGAAATAAGTCTTCCCATGTCATTAACTATCTTCAACAACATGAAATGAGTCAAATTTGCTGCCAAACACTAACTGGTATCTGTACTTTTCTTTGTCTCTTAAATATAATTCATCTGGCTATTATTTGTAGAAGTGCATTTTGAAATAAGGCATAGAAAATTGCAGTCTTTTAAATTTTCTGCATTTGCTACATAATATCAGAGCTAATCTAACTTTATTCATCCTACTGAAATTGAACTGGGTTTTATATTAGTGCTTAAAATGAATTCCAACTTGGAAAATCAATAGGAAACTTGTAAATACTTTTTCTTACCCCGAGTTCTAGATAGCTTTGGAATTCACAATGCATGCACAGGTTGTTTAATACCATTCAAATTTTCTAAAGAGTAATTTAATTTCATCTGAACTAAAGGCAAACTGTGTACAAAAGAATTCAGAGATAATCCGTGTTCCTCAAAAGAGCAATATGTGACCAAGAAGATGGGTTAAAAGAGAAAAGAAAGCAGGTGTTAAACATAGATAAAAATAGAGATTTGAGTGGTTTAGTGATATTATCACCCAGTCCTTCACCTGTGCACACTTGTGCTAAAATCTTTTCTGGTGTTTCTCAACCCTTGGAGCATTCATCATCCAAATCTAGATTATTTACCCAAAACGTGGAAAATACTAGCTAACACGTAACTAGGTACATTTTCTGCTCAGAAATCTTCAAGCAGCAATGGTTTCTAGGATTCCAAAAGCTGGGAAAAAAAAAAAAAACATGTAGGGGTGTAATGGAAATAAATATAAAACATGTAAGTATATATACATGTGCATATAGGTATATCAAGTTAGTATACATTTTATATTATGCATATATATATACACACAATGAGAGAGAGAAGGCTATAGCAGTATTTGTTTCAGAGTCCAAATTTATATGTGCCTATTTTCATCTCAAATTTCTTGACGTTTCCCAAGTAAATCACTAATTTGAGCATAAATCTGACCATTTACAAATCTAAATACACAATGGTCATCTAAATATGTCCATGACATTTCAAAAATTACCTTTATTTTTCGCATGCACAATTCCAATCAATTGAAAATATTTTAAATAAGATTTCAAGATATACAACAAATAAAACACAAGAGATTTAAAGAACTGGAAAGTTTCAATTACAGTGATGCGACAATACAATCATGAAACTTATTTCTTTAGTGTCTGTGTTTATTTGGCTGCACCATGCCTTAGCTGCAGCAAGCAGGAACTTCAATCTTCATCAGAAGAAGTGGGGTCTCATTCCCAGATGGGGGACGGAACCTGGCCCCCTGCATTGGGACCAAGGAGTCTTAGCCACTAGACCACCAAGGAAGCCCCTAACCATGAATGCTTTAAAGCCATTCCATGTGACTGAACGAGTCACCACTATATATGCAATGACCCGCCCGTCTTGGGTGGCCCCACACTGCCTGGCTTAGTTTCATTCAGTTAGACAAAGCTGTGGTCCATGAGATTAGACTGAATAGTTTTCTGTGATTATGGTTTCAGTGTGTCGGCCCTCTGATGCCCTCTCACAACACCTACCATCTTCTGTTACCTTGGACGTGGGGTATCTCTTCACGGCTGCTCCAGCAAAGTACAGACACTGCTCCTTACCTTGGAGAGGGGTATCTCCTCACTGCTGCCCCTCTTGACCTTGAATGTGGACTAGTTCCTCTCGGCCCTCCTGCACCCGCACAGCCACCACTACTTGGACATGGGGTTGCTCCTTTCGGCTGCTGCCCCTGATCTTGGATGTGGGGTAGCTCCTCTCGGCCACGCTTCTACGAGGTCCATCACAGCCAGTGTGCTTCTGCCACTTAACTAAGATCATGGCATCTGGTCCCATCATTTCATGGGAAATAGATGGGGAAACAGTGGAAACAGTGTCAGACTTTATTTTTGGGGGGGCTCCTAAATCACTGCAGATGGTGATTGCAGCCATGAAATTAAGAGACGTTTACTCCTTGGAAGAAAAGTTATGACCAACCTAGATAGCATATTCAAAAGCAGAGACATTACTTTGCCAACAAAGGTCAGTCTAGTCAAGGCTATGGTTTTTCCAGTGGTCATGTATGGATATGAGAGTTGGACTGTGAAGAAAGCTGATTACTAAAGAATTGATGTTTTTGAACTGTGGTGTTGGAGAAGACTCTTGCGAGTACCTTGGACTGCAAGGAGATCCAACCAGTCCATCCTAAAGGAGATCAGTCCTGAATATTCATTGGGAGGACTGATGCTAAAGCTGAAACTCCAGTACTTTGGCCACCTCTTGTGAGGTTAACTCATTGGAAAAGTCCCTGGTGCTGGGAGGGATTGGGGGCAGGAGGGGAAAGGGACGACAGAGGATGAGATGGCTGGATGGCATCACGGACTTGATGGACGTGAGTCTGAGTGAACTCCAAGAGATGGTAATGAACAGGGAGGCCTGGCGTGCTGCGATTCATGGGGTCGCAAAGAGTCGGACACGACTGAGCAACTGAACTGAACTGAACATATGCAATAATAAAATTTTTATTTGTTGTTGCTCATAATTAGGCCTGCGTATGAGTTCTACAAGGTATTGACTTTTTATGTTTATCCTTTACTTGTTGCTGGAGGAGATGACCCACTTTAACAAATCAGTGCCACGGAAGGCTTAGAGCAGAAGCAGCTGTCATGCTGCGGTGCCAACCAGAAGATAAAGGAGGTGAAAGTGTGGGCAGCCCATCCCTCCTCCAGCATATCTTCCCAAGCCAGGAATCACACCAGGGTCTCCTGCACTGCAGGCACAGTATTTACCAACTGGAAAGGGAAGGGAAGGAAAGTGAAGTTGCTCAGTCATGTCTGACTCTTTGCGGCCCCGTGGACTGTAGCCTTCCAGGCTCCTCTGTCCATGGGATGTTCCAGGCAACAGTACTGGAGTGGATTGCCATTTCCTTCTCCAGTGGATCTTCCCAACCCAGGGATCAAACCTGGGTCTCCCGCATTGGAAGCAGACGCTTTAACCTCTGAGCCGTATGAATATTCCCATTACTTGACTATTCCACAAACTCTCAGGCAATTTGTAGAGTTTTCATAACTGACTCATGAGTTAGGCACATTTCCCCCCATTTCAAAGATGAGAGAATTGAGACAATGCAGTTACTGCTTGTCCAAGGTGGCACAGTACTAAATATCAGAGACTTTGAATCAAAAACAGCTCTTTCAAATGCTTATCCTCACAGATCCAGTCTGGATATTTACTGTTAAAAATATGATTTCCTTCGTTTTCCAGCTCTTTCCGTGTCATAACCATTCAGAGGAGAACTAGTGCGTTAATGGCTGATGATTTCTTCCATAGAAAACTATTAATGGAATTGTTTATGCTCTATTTCCTGGTGAACAGCTCTGGGGTTATTTATTTCTGTGCTTTGGTAACCATCTTCCTGACCTGTTCACCCAGCTTTCAGGCTGCTTTCTTGGGAGCTCTCTGGCTTTCTAGCACTGGCTTATCCCCAGAGCGCAGCTGACGGACAGTCTCCCTCGCAGCCGAGACTGACCCCTGAGCTGGCGGAGTGTCGCTAAGCAGCGGGGCTCTCCTCTCACCTGGCCCCTCGCACTCACGAAGGGGTTGCCAGTGTCGGCACCAGCCCGGGCCCCGGCAACCCCAGCTCCCAGCTTCCTGATGGACAAGACTGCAAATTCTTCCCCGTGTCATCAGAACTGCAGACCCTGGATGGTGGTATATCTACTGAACGGCACTAGAAGGCGCCAGAAAGACGACTATGGAACTAGATTTCCTTCGCAATTTTATTTTGATGAAACTTTATAAAATCTATCTTGGAAACATTTTTCTCCCCCCACCCGCCCCCACCTCAGAACCACAGCAGTCTCAAAATAATTTCCATTTCTTTCAGTCATAAGGTTGAGATTTCAATGCAGCCTTGCCATTGTATTTCTTTTTCTTCCCTACATCAAAAGTTTCTTCTGTTAAATACTTGAATTTTTCTTCTATCATTTCTACTTTAAAAAAGAAGCTGTTCTACAAACAAACGATGTGATCCCAGGAGTCTGGCTAGGTTTGGAGTTATTTTTAATGAAATCTGAATGATTGCGTTGGGACACATTCCCTTTTAGGCCCAAAGCCACAAACTTGTCTTATTTTCCACGTAGTCATGGAACACCAATCGTTTATACTGTCTGTTCATCCCATTGCTGACACCTTCAGAGAAATGCCATTTGGCACTTGTCAGCCCCCTCACCACAACAAACTATGGAAAATTCTTCAAGAGATGCGACTACCAGAACACCTTACCCGCCTCCTGAGAAACCTGTATGCAGGTCAAGAAGCAACAGTTAGAACCGGACATGGGGCAACAGACTGGCTCCAAATTGAGAAAGGAGTCGTCAAGGCTGTATATTGTCACCCTGCTTATCTAACTCATATGCAGAACACATCACGTGAAATGCCAGGCTGGAAGAAGCACAAGATGAAATCAAGATTGCCGAGAGAAATATCAATCACCTCTGATATGCAGATGACACCATCCCTATGGCAGAAAGGGAAGAAGAACTGAACAGCCTCTTAACGCAAGTAGAAAAGGAGAGTGAGAAAGAGACTAGGGCAAGGCTTTACTGGGGCCCCTGGCACAGAGCAGGAGAGAAAGCAAGGAACTGGTCCCCTTGCAGCCCCCGGGGGAGGGGGTGGCCGGCTCTTCATCTGTGGTGAGAGTGAGGGCAGGCCCAGGGTGGGGTCGGAGGAGTGCCTTGAGTGTTTTGCCCACCCTTTGCCGGTGTTGAGTGCAGGCTGCATGCTCAATCCCCTGGTTTTGCCCTCCACACCATGATTTTGCTCCTGGATCTTTGAAAGTGGCAGTTGAGTTTTTTTGTTTGTTTTTTGGGTTTTTTGGTCTTTCTGTATCTTGTTGTCCATAATTTGCCCCTGTGCATATGCACAGCTATTTTTTTTGTTCTTTGTTTCTTTGTATTTTGTTGAGATATTTGAAACGAGGAAGCATTTGTCTGGCAGCAAGCACTTCTGCAAAGGGTCCCACGTCCCAGCCTGTCTTATATCCACACCACACTGATTCATCCTCCTGGATTTATCTTTCTAAAATAACTGATCATTTTATGACCCTGGCCCCTGTATAAGATCTAATGTTTTTCACACTCTCTATAAGACACAGGTCACATCGCTTCACTAGTTGGCTGCAAACATTTTTCTGGTAGAGCTAGTAAAACACTTCAGTCCTTGTCTTACTACTGTCTTATCCCCCGAAACCCAGCTGCTCTTTCCAAGGCCGTTTCTCTTCTACAAACAGAGGCTCTCCACTGAGCACATCTGGCTCTGATGATCTCTTATCTAAAAACCCCAGCATTTCCCATAGACAGAGGGGCACTCCTCTAGGCGTTCAGGCTGGTACAGCAGGGATTTCACAGTCCATCCTTACTCTTCTCCACCCCAGTCTCACTCATCGCCTCCCACTGATCCAAGCCGAACCCAGTGAAGTCCCTCAAGCTCATTTCCTCTCAGCTTGGAGACTGTGGTATCAGGACATATGCCATGTCCACTACACACACACACACACACACACACACACACACACACACACACCACTCTTATCTAGAAGACAGCCATTCAGCTCAGGCATGGTACACTAGTGTGGCTGTTATTTCAGTTCCTAGCAGTATTCTTGCCTGGAGAAGTTCATGGACAGAGGAGCCTGGCAGGCATCTAGGATCACTCCAGTTCACAGTAAACGTGAGAGATGCGACGTAAAAATGAAACAGTGTCTTTAAAAGAAGGAGCAATTCCCTCTGCTCTAATTTTACACCTGTCAATTTGTTTTTTACCCCTAAAATCTTACCTGCCAGATTCTGGAAATAAATGTGCTTCCTATCCCCAAACACCCTGCACATTTTCTATGTTTATATATGTGCATTCCCTAGATTTGCCTCCAAAAGGAAGACTCCTGTTCATCCTTTAAGACTCAGCATGAACGTCATCTCACCGTGAAAACTACAGCAGCTCCCTCTTCTGTGCTACCATCGTATTTTGCCTGTCTTATGGCGTTTGTGTTTTATTGTACAGATTTATGTACGTGTCTCCCTTCTTTGTTCAACTTTAAAGAATGATGTATTCACCATAGAATATTCAATTTCTAACACTGTACTGGACACATAATAAGTGTTTAATAAGCAATTGATTAATAGATTTGAGCAAATCTTAAATAATTTCTGATTTAGGATCAAGGCAGTAGGGGAGGATGGGATGATTTGGAAGTTTAGGATTGACATATACTATGATGTATATAACAGACAATAGGTGGCTAGTGGGAGGCTGCTAGCAAGTGCAGGGAGCTCAGCTCTGTGATGACCTAGAGGGAGGGGATGGGGGGGGCAGTCCAAGAGAGGGGATATATGTACACCGAAAGCTGACTCACTGTGTTGTACAGCAGAAACTAACACACTGTAAAGCAGCTAAATTCCAATTTAAAAAACAAATTTTTAAAAAATTAACTATACTAGCTATATAAGATTCTGTCTGTGTGTGCAACTGTTCTCATACAATATAGGAGATACTGCTGATTCCTCAGTAAGAAACATCTCAACTTAGGTATTTGAAATCATGTGTTCTCATCTATAAACATTGCTTCAATTCTAAAGAGACTACCTTCTATCTTATAAAAATCCCTGAAAAAAGAACCAAAAGCAAAACTCAAATATTTTTGCGCATGAATTTTATGGATATGTGCTTATGTTCCTATACAATTTGATTCAATGTCTATCTTTAATTCCTGATGATTTTCTTAGAATCTTGGACCACTTAAACTCTCATTTTATTTCATTATTTTGACACCCTAGAACAGTATCACTCGACCTTAACCATTAACTAATTCAATAATTATATGCAGAAAACCTACTGTCTGCCAAGTTCTATTCTAAGTTAGAGACACATTAGCAAATGTAAATAGATAAAAACCCCACTTTTATGCAGCTTACATTCTATGCAGAGGAAATAGACTATAAGCAAAACAAAGAAGAGCACTGCATTGCTTCTTAGAAGGTGATACATGTTACCGAATAAATTGAATTGAGGCAGGAGTGGCAGTAAAGCAGAGATCCTGCGATGGTTGGATTTGAACTACAGTGGCAAGTGAGGGCCTTGCAGAAGATAATTCTGAGCAATGACTTAAAAGGAAGAAGGCGAGAGCCCTGCAAATTCTGTGAAAATTACGAAGTAGAGAATAGTACCTGTAAATGCACTCAAGCAGCAACATGTTTGGGCTATTCTGGGAAAGGGAAGGAGGCCACCATGTTTAGAATAGAGCAAGAAAGGAGAAAATTATTTGAAATAGGAAAAGAAGAACAGCAAGTAGACAAGAAGTCATCAAAGATTTTGAATAGAAGAACAGAAGAATTTAACAGAACTGTTTGGGCTACTACGCTGACAGTAGATGCTGGGGTGGAAGGCAGGGGACCAGCCAGGGGCTGGAAGCAATACATCCAGCTCAGAGACGATGGCTGCTGAAACTGTGATGCTTGTGATGAAGTGATGAGAAGTAGCAAACATTTGAATATGTTTTGAAAATAGAACAGAATTTGTTATGAATTGAATGTGAATATGCAAAAAAGGAGTCAAGAATGCTACAAGTCAGGCTGTCCTGAACAATTCAGAAATGAAATTGCTATTAAATGCAGGAAAAGCTGTTTGGGGAAGAAAGGACTATCATAAATCGTATTTTCAATATGGCGAACTTGAGATGCTCATTAGACATATAAGCGGAGGTGTCCAGTAAGACCCTTTGCTCTGAGTCTAAAACTCAGAGAAAAGGTGCAAAGTGGAGGTAAACTTGAGATTCACAGAAATTGAAGCCATGAGGTTAAATGAGCGATCTGAGGATTGATTTCTGTCTCATTTGAAGACTAAGAACTGTCATAGGAGACCATGAAAGAGCAGCCATGAAGGAAGAAAGCCAAGAGTGTGTGGTTTACAAATAAAAAGGAGTGGGAAGCTGTGTCCCAGCGAGTGCTCAGTGAGATGAGGACCAGAATGTAACCATTGCAATTGACAGTGAGCAGATTGCTGGTGACCTGGGCAAACCGCTTTATGAAAGGACAGAGGCAAAGCCTGAGCACAGCTTCTTCCTGCCACTCGTTCTTTAGTCCTATAGGAAGAAGTGAATCTTATCAGGGTTTTCCCACACCTTTGGAGCTGCTCCCCTAAAGTGCTCTGTAGTTCAGTGAAGTAACTAATTAGCTAAATTGTCTTTGATAAAATATAAACAATAAGACAAAAGGGAAGCATGGCTGCATGAAAAGAGACAAATGTCAATATCTGAAGGGTTGCTTGCATCGTGCCTAGGGAGACTGCTGTCTAAAGAAAGAAGACAACGTCCAGTTGTATAGGGTGTGCAATGCATCAGTCCTCAGGAAGCTAGACACGTCATCGTGAGCATGAAAGGCAAGAAGCTAGTCACGTCATCGTGAGCGTGAAAGGTAGCAGCCAGGGTTGTGCTGGTTAAATCCGGAGAGACTGAGCGTGATGGCGCTGTTTGGGGCCAGTTCAAGATGGGAGGCATCATCTACTGTTATCTTAGTCTCAGGTTCTATGTTTCTCATATTTGAACATTTCTCAGCACAAAATAGGATTCACCAGTTTAAACAAATGCATTTTTCAAATAGCATGTAAATTTAACCCAACCTCTTTTGGAATGCACAAAACCACGCGGTCCATTTTATCACAAGCATCTGAAACTATGCGAAGAATAAGTTTTGAGGAGATGCCTTATGTGTCAGCCTGAGAACTTAACCCCTTACAAGATGAATGTCTCGATATCTCCTACTTCCTCACACGTCAGACTCTGGGACTGAGATAGTTTCCATGCAGGCATTCAACAAATGCCTCATGCTTAAATGCATCTTTCCATCCTTCAAGAACCTGTCTTTATTCCCTATATATCCACATAGTAAATAACTCTTAAACCCCCAACATATGCCAGATTCTAAATGTTAGAAGTTCAAATAAAATAAAGACATGCTATTCACTGTTCTTATCATTAGGTTATATCCTGTTTTGCAGTAAATTCTCCCCAAATGTTTAAAGAGAAACTATTTTTACTGTGTCTTATGATTTAATGGATAAGGAAAGTGTTCAGCTGAGAAATTCATTTATTGCATGGTATCAGAGACTGATCGCTGGTAATATTCAACTGGGGCCTCTGTTAGTCTAAAGGGTTTACCTCAGCTTTACTCACATTCTTAATGCCTCTGGCTTGGAGGAATGGCTGGAAGACTGGGTTTAACTGGGTTTTACTCTCTCTCCATGTAATCTCAGACGTTTTGACACACTCTCTCCAGAAGGCAGGAGAACTACTTGCCTCATAATTCAGGAGTCCAGTGGTTAATGGTTCAAGAGAAAGAAGAAAAGTCTCAATGCCAGGCTAAGAAACTAGCTCATCCCTTTTGATGTGTTCTTATGGTGAAAGGAGTTACATACCCTTCCTAGGTTTTAATGAATGGTTCATAGACCACAACTCTCAGATGGGTTGTGCAGTGAAAGCTTTGTGGCTGCTTTTAATCTGAGAAATCTGCTAATCTTTTCATGGAGAAGGTATATTTATTAACACAAGGACATTACAAAGAAAAGAATTACTAGCAGTCTAGGGAGTGGTTGATAAGATCAATTTCTTCTGCCAAGTGTGTCTGGAAAGCCTATGTTAGAGCTTAAGGGACAAAATATTTGCTTTGCCAATCCAAACATGGATGAATGCTTAGGAAGCCAGAGACTTGAATTTTTTCCACTTAATACTCTGTTCATTAAAGGAAGTGTTTCTGAGAAGACAAAGGCCACCACCATAATCAACAAAAAATGTGACACCTCATTTTCAGATCTCCTCCAGTTCCACGTGGCTTAGCTCACCTCTTAAGACTGGACTGTACAGCGATGGAGAAGCAAGATAACCGCCTGAAACAGGCAAGCAAAGAATATGCCCTGTGCACAATGACCCTGCCTGGAGTGTGTGTGAGATCAAGATATAAATCTATTACTCTCTCGGTTTCTCATAAAAAAAGAAGTCAGTATGTGGCTATTGAAAACAAGATAATTGCAATACTATATTAGGCTCCCATTGTTTTATACTCCTTAATGACCCAAAGTCATGTATAGAAGAAAGATTAGTTGGACACAAATGTCAAAGGTTAATAACAGTCTATACAAATGGTTTGCTGATTTACTGTGATTCATTCTGATGACTCAATTATTCTGGTGATTCACAGAAAATTCTTAATGATTCACAGAAAATTCTTAAAGAGATGAGAATACCAGACCACCTTAACTGTCTCCTGGGAAACTTGTATATAGGTCAAGATGCAACGACTAGAACCAGACATGGGACGATGTACTGATTCAAAATCAGGAAAGGAGTATGTCAAAGCTGAATACTGGCACTCCATTTACTTAACTTGCATGCAGACTATATCATGCAAAATGCTGAGTTGGATGAAGCACAACCTGGAATCAAGATTCAGTTCTGTTCAGTCACTCAGTCGTGTCCCATGAGCTGCAGCACGCCAGGCCTTCCTCTCCATCACCAACTCCCAGAATCTCCACAAACTCATGTCCATCAAGTCAGTGATGCCATCCAACCATCTCATCCTCTGTCATCCCCTTCTCCTGCCCCCAATTTTTCCCAGCATCAGGGTCTTTTCAAATGAGTCAGCTCTTTACATGAGGTGGCCAAAGTATTGGAGTTTCAGCTTCAACATCAGTTCTTCCAATGAACACCCAGGGCTGATCTCCTTTAGGATGGACTGGTTGGATCTCCTTGCAGTCCAAGGGGCTCTCAGGAGTCTTCTCCAACACCACAGTTCAAAAGCATCAATTCTTGGTGCTCAGTTTTCTTTATAGTCCAACTCTCACAGCCATCCATAACTACTGGAAAAACCATAGCTTTGACTAGACAGACTTTTGTTGGCAAAGTAATGTCTCTGCTTTTTAATATGCTGTTTAGGTTGGTCATAACTTTTCTTCCAAGGAGTAAGAGTCTTTTAATTTCATGGATACAGTCAGCATCTGTAGTGATTTTGGAGCCCCCCAAAATAGTCTCACACTGTTTTCACTGTTTCCCCATCTATTTGCCATGAAATGATAGGACCAGATGCCATGATCTTAGTTTTCTGAATCTTGAGCTTTAAGTCAACTTTTTCACTCTCTTTCACTTTCATTAAGAGCTCTTTAGTTTTTCTTCATATTCTGTCATAAGGGTGGTATCATCTGCATATTTGAGGTTATTGATAGTTCTTGCAGCAATCTTGATTCCAGCTTGTGCTTCATCCAGCCCAAGAGTGCTAAGAGAATTATCAACAACCTCAGATGTGTAGATGACACCACTTTAATGGCAGAAAGTGAAGAAGAGCTAACAAGTCTACTGATGAGGGTAAAAGAGAAGAGTGAAAAAGCTGGCTTAAAGCTCAACATTCAAAACACTAAGTTCATGGCATCTAACCTCATCACCTCAGGGCAAATAGATGGGACAAAGGTGGAAATGGTGACAGATTTTGTTTCCTTGGGCTCCAAAATCACTGCAGATGGTGACTGTAGCCATGAGATTAAAAGACACTTGCTCCTTGGAAGAAAAGCTATAATAAACCTAGTCAGTGTATTAAAAAAACAGACTCATCACTTTGATGATGAAGGTCCATATAGTTAAACTATGTTTTTTCCAGTTTTCCAGTTTGTCATGTGTGGATGTAAGATTTGGACCATGAAGAAGACTGAGTGCTGAAGAATTAATGCTTTTGAATTGTGGTACCTGAGGAGACTCTTGAAAGTCTCTTGGACAGCAAGATTAAACCAGTAATCCTTCAGGAAATCAACCCTAATTATTCACTGGAAGGACTGATGCTGAAGCTCAAATGCTATGGCCACCTGATACAAAAAGCCAACTCATTAGAAAAGACCCCGATGCTGGGAAAATTGAAGGTAAAAGAGAAGAGGGTGGCAGAGGCTGATATGGTTGGATGGCATCACTGATTCAATGAGCATGAGTTTGGGTGAACTCTGGGAGACGCTGAAGGACAGGGAAGCCTGGTGTGCTGCAGACCATGGTGTCGCAAGAAGTCAGACACGACTGAGAGACTGAACAGCAATAACTGAAGTACTTAAAACCATTTAAATGTTTAAAAGAATTGCTAGAAAAATTGTTGCATATCCAATGTGTAGCTGTATGTGAGGCTACCGTCGTTAGCAGAGAACAGAGTCAAAGTAAGTTTTTATTTTAAGACTATATGACTCAGTACATTTAGAATGCAAAAGATTAGTTGTTTCTACTCAAAATCACCAGAATAAGTTTATCTTCTGTCTGAGACTTCACTGCCCATATTATCTTTTAAATGGTGCCTAAAGATTTTGCATTTTCATGAGGAGTTAAATGCATAGTAAAATAAGATTGACTTTTAGGCATCTTGAGTTTTCAGAAGTGAGAAAAAAAAGAAAAAAAACTGCAGCAACAATTCAGGAATCCTAAACGGAATAATTTTCATTGTTGTTGTTGTGGAGGCATTCAGATAGTTATAACAACACCCTTACTTTTCCTGAGAACGCTATTTTAAAAGAAAGAAAGAAAGAAAGAAAGAGAGAAAGAAAGAAAGAAAGAAAGAGAGAAAGAAAGAAAGAAAGAAAGAAAAAAGAGATATACCATACTGGGAAAGAATCCATTAAAAGAAGATAGCTATATAAATTTTCCTCTAATAAAATAAATTATTTTAGTGAATTATGCATTCTTAAGGATTTATTTCCCCAACATGAACAGTCTTTAAAAATGATGTACTTCCAATACAATACTGTAAAGTAATTAACTTCCAATTAAAATAAATAAATTTATATTTTAAAAATATGAGATAACTCAACCAGAATTCTATCACCTCCACTAGCTTTGTTCCTAGTGTTGCTTCCTTTTAATGGAATATGATCTGTAAAAATAGTAAATGACTGTATGTACATCTGAAACTAATATAATGTTGTCTATCAACTACACTGCAATTAAAAAACCATAAAATAAAATTTAAAAAATGATGTACTTTCCCACCAACATGATTATGTACAGAAAATATATGTTTGTAGCAGTGGAAAAATCATTTTTTATTACTTTATTTTCTAAATTAAAAGTTTGATT
>SJYF01000525.1:178428-192938 GCA_006410515.1 Procapra przewalskii | reverse complement strand
AAGATGAAAAAGAACAAATATTTGCACTGTAATATCCTGTAATTCTCAAACTGAACAAGCTAAAAACATATTAATAAAGAATAAGGAAAATAACAATTCATAAGCAGTAATGCTTCATCTTTCTTTGTGGGAATAGTTCCTTTTCCATTTCAACTGACTCAAATATAAAATGCTTTTCTTTAACTGTGCAGCCGTATTGATTTTGCTTTATGATCCATGCATCTTCTCTGTGACTTCATTCCCCTCACTAAGACCATAGATAAGTTAAAACCCATCCATTCTCTAAAGTAGTTTCAATTTTCATGATGGATCAGCACAGCTTTTGACCAGAATACCAACAGTAATTCTCTTCTTTGTCTCTTTGGACAAGTAATTGTATTAGTATTATAAAAAACAGCTCTTGCTAATCCACATTGTTCTTATCAAAACCAGAGGTTTAAGATTTTATGTTAAATGTTGAATGACCGTGCATCTCAAATACCCTTTTATTACACTGAAAAAATTCATAGGGTGGTACTCATAAATGAACTCCACACCTTGGAAAACAATATAGCTGAAAAGATAGTATAAAGGCCTGGGTGAGACCTGAATTAACTAGGCATTCTGAGGCTGCTGAACATTCACATTTTCAGCACATCTAATTAACCTTGTAGGTATTGCATTCCAGTCAATTCACGGAAACTCATACACATGCATGAAAAAATCATCGCCACTGTGGAATGGTGAGTGTTTCACACGTATACCCCTGAGGCTGTTTTCTTTTTTCAGAATTAAATATGCATCAAGCTACATATTAGAATTCACCTGAAACTTTTCCAGTACTTCCTTTTCCTTCATGCTTGTTCACTTTTAACTCCTAGTGAGAGTAGGGAATGGAGACTGTGAAGAATCACAGAAAAATTCTGACCATATTCTCAACCACAAACATAAAAAAAAAATCATAGTTTTTACACTTCATGGGACTTGGTTTTAATCAAATTCAGTACCTTGTAAACTCATTCTTCCACTTCTAGTCCAGGAAGCAAAATCCAGGGTTCACTTTAATGAGTAAAATTTTCAAAGTAAAATATGTATTCAATATATTATCTTATATCATGAAGTACAAATAATATTGTATGCTTCTAGGAAAATCTTTTTCATAATCCGGTACTTCCCTAAAGTGACTCTCAAAAATGTAAATGATCTTTTGGAAAATTCCTCTCCCATGTGCAGAAAACTTTTTCAAGTCAACCTGTGATTCAAAATCAGACTTAATAAATGACAATCTTTTTTTATGAATTTCAGCCGGAAGAAACACTGCTGTCTAAAACTATACATAGAACCGATTATCATGCTAATAATTCAAAATAAATCCATTCCAAATAAAAATTACTTAATCTCTTTAAGTGAAAACAATAGCTCAAAAAGTCACTCTGGTGCTTTCAACACTTTTAAATAACCAGCTAAGACCAAGTGCATGACTAATTCAATTGGCTATGCAAAAAATAATTATATTTCAGATGGTCAAAACTTAGTCACAAAATACACTAATGGGGACAAATAGCTTCTGTATACACCAGCTAACTAGAATGTAAAGCAATTTTCCATGAATAAAATGCAAATCTGCAGATAAAATCAAGCAGAGGATAATGAAATGACCGGGGCTTTGTGTTGCTCTTCTGTGTTCGTTTTTGTTCTGGTGGTTTGTCTTTATTTAACTCTCAGCAGGGAGTTTTAACCTCTCTGGTTATCCACACTTCAGTCTAGAAGCGAACATCACTTTCGTTTTCTCTCCAGTTGCCTTTAAAGATATGAAGATTAAACGGATGATGTTAATATTTCCCAGAAACAGTGAGTAACACAAATACTTTTAAACAAATACATTAGCATAGAGGGAACAAAAGAGAGAAGAGGCCATAAAACTGAAAGCAGGCGAGAAATTATTTCCCAATCACGATGTGAAAAAGCCCTCTCTCTCTTCAAATTTTAGAGAAAACAAATATTCTGAGAGGCTGCCTGTGTTTGCTTCCTTCCTTTGGCAACAGCTCTCTTTTTCTCCTTCCTCCACTGTTTTTCTAAGGTAGATCCAGTGAGCACACCAGAGAAGTAACCCTAGGTTCTGCAGATACCATATTATACGCACAATTTGTATGATAATATTTTTCATGATTGCAATTTACTGTTTTTAAATGCAAATTGTATAATTACTGCCAAAAAATGTTCTTCATGTGTAACAGCAAAATATTCACAAAAGTGCTATAAATTTTGCAGAATAATGGGTTTACAGATTTAAAAAAAAGTATATTGTGTTATACAAATCCTTTCTATGGAAGAAAAACACATGGGGTTGAACAGTCTTGGAGTTAGAAATTTCTAGGTTGTAATTACTGCCCAGAGTACCACCCCCACTCATCAAAAACTGTTGTAGAGGGTAAAAAATGTTCCCTCTTTGATAAATTACCAATTATATCAATTAGATCAAAAATAATGTCACAAATTCTAAAATTAAGTGTTCAAATCTGCAACTACTGAAATATAGCAATAAAGCATCAGAAAAATCACATCTATGCTCATAATCAATTTTAAAAATCATTGAAAATATGGCCTTTGGTAAATACATACACACAAAAACCACATACACTATATACCTTTTTTCTTGACAAATTTATATGATTAGATAGAAATATAAAAATAAATTCTTCCAAAGCAGTGTTGTCATAAGCATTAAAATCAACAAAGTAAAAGCAGCTGCTGCTAAGTCGCTTCAGTCATGTTCGACTCTGTGCAACCCCATACACAGCAGCCCACCAGGCTCCCCCATCCCTGGGATTCTCCAGGCAAGAACCCTGGAGTGGGTTGCCATTTCCTTCTCCAATGCATGAAAGTGAAAAGTGACAGTGAAGTCGCTCAGTCATGTCCAACACTTTGCAGCCCACCAGGCGCCTCCGTCCATGGGATTTTCCAGGCAAGAGTACTGGAGTGGGGTGCCATTGCCTTCTCTGAAGTAAGAGGTAAACATCCCTAAATACCTGCTGCGTGCCATTCTCCATGTTTAGCATGTGATGAAGTTGAGATCGTTCACAATCCTCAGTTGGAAAGCATGAATAGCATCTCTACAGAGAAGAGGACCTTCTCAGCTCCTAGCTGAGCTACTTCAATTCCTAAAAGATGATACTGTTAAAATGCTCCACTCAATATGTCAGCAAATTAGGAAAACAGCAATGAGCGGTGGGACCAGAAAAGGTCTGTCTTCATTCCTGTCCCAAAGAAAGTGAAAGCCACTCAGGCGTGTCTGACTCTTTGCAACCCTGTGGGCTATACAACTGCCTTCCTAAACTAGAGACTGAACCCAGGTTTCCCACATTGCAGGTGGATTCTTTACCAGCTGAGCCACAGGGGAAGCCCAATAATGCTGGAGTGTGTAGTCTATCCTTCCTTCAGTGACTTCCCCACCTAGGAATTGAGCCAGGGTCTCGTGCGTTGCAGGAGGATACTTTACCAACTGAGCTACGAGGGGAGCCCATAGAAAGACAATGCGAAAGAAGGTTCAATCGCCCCTGCAACTGCACTCATCTCATGCACCAGCCAAGTGAGGTTTAAGATTCTCCAAGCCTTGCTTGGCTTCACCAGTATGTGAACTGAGAACTTCCAGATGTTCAAGCTGGATGTAGAAAAGGCAGAGGAACCAGAGATCAAATTGCCAACATCTGATGCATCACCAAAAAAGCAAGAGAGTTCCAGAAAACCCTCTATTTCTGCTTTATTTATTACACTAAAGCCTTTGACTGTGTGGATCACAGCAAACTGTGGAAAATTGTTCAAGAGATGGGAATACCAGACCACCTGACCTGTCTCCTGAGAAATCTGTTTGTAAGTCAAGAAGGAACAGTTATAAATGGACATGGAACAACAGACTCCTTCCAAATAAGGAAAGAAGTACATCAAGGCTGTATATTGTCACCCTGCTTATTTAACTTATATGTAGAGTAAATCATGCGAAATGCTGGGCTGGATGAAACACAAGCTTGAAACAAGTTTGCTGGGAGAAATATAAATAACCTCAGATATGCAAATGACACTACCCTTCTGGCAGAAGTGAAGAACTAAAGAGCGTCTTGATAAAACTGAAAGAGGAGAGTGGAAAAACTTGGCTTAAAACTTAGCATTCAGAAAACTAAGATCATGGCATCAGGTCCCATCACTTCATGACAAAGAGATGGGGAAACAACAGAAATAGTGAGAGACTTTATTATGGGGGGCTTCAAAATCACTGCAGATGGTGACTGCAGCCATAAAATTAAAAGATACTTGCTCCTTGGAAGAAAAATTATGACCAACCTAGACACCATATTAAAATGTAGAGACATTACTTTGCCAACAAAGGTCCATCTAGTCAAAGCTATTGCTTTTCCATTAGTCATGTATGGATGTGAGATTTGTCCTATAAAGAAAGCTGAGGGCCAAAGAACTGATGCTTTTGAACTGTGGTGTTGGAGCAGACTCTTAAGACGACACACTTGGACCTCATGGACCTCCAGCCAGTCAATCCTAAAGGGCATCAGTCCTGAGTATTCTTTGGAAGGACTGATGTTGAAGCTGAAACTCCAATATTTTGGCCACCTAATGTGAAGAATTTACTCATTGGAAAATACCAAGATGCTGGGAAAGACTGAAGGCCGGAGGAGAAGGGGATGACAGAGGATGAGATGGTTGGATGGCATCACTGACTCAATGGCAAGAGTTTGTGCAAGCTCCAGGAGATAGAAAGGGTCAGGGAAGCCTGAGATGTTGCAGTCCATGGGTCACAATGAGTCAGACATGACTGAGTAACTGAACAGCAACAAATTCCATCACTTGTTACAAACGCGCCACTCTTGTGGAGGTTGTTACTAATGGAAAATGATGCTCATGTTTTGGGACAGACGGTATTTGGGAAATTTCTGTGGCTTCTCAGTTTTCAGTTCAGTCACTCCGTCATGTCCGACTCTTTGTGACTCCATGAATCACAGCACGCCAGGCCTCCCTGTCCATCAGCAACCCCCAGAGTTCACTCAGACTCACGTCCATCGAGTCAGTGATGCCATCCAGCCATCTCATCCTCTGTTGTCCCCTTCTTCCCCTGCCCTTAATCACTCCCAGCATCAGAGTCTTTTCCAATGAGTCAACTCTTCGCATGAGGTGGCAAAAGTACTGAAGTTTCAGCTTTAGCATCATTCCTTCCAAAGAAATCCCAGGGCTGATCTCCTTCAGAATGGACTCGTTGGATCTCCTTGCAGTCCAAGGAACTCTCAAGAGTCTTCTCCAACACCACAGTTCAAAAACATCAGCTTTCTTCACAGTCCAACTCTCACATCCATACACGACCACAGGAAAAACTATAGCCTTGACTAGATGGACCTTTGTTGGCAAAGTAATGTCTCTGCTTTTGAATATGCTATCTAGGTTGGTCATAACTTTTCTTCCCAGGAGTCTTTTAATTTCATAGCTGTAGTCACCATCTGCAGTGATTTTGGAGCCTAAAACAGTAAAGTCTGACACTGTTTCCACTGTTTCCCCATCTATTTCCCATGAAGTGATGGGACCAGATGCCATGATCTTCGTTTTCTGAATGCTGAGCTTTAAGTCAACTTTTTCACNNNTCTTTCACTTTCATCAAGAGGCTTTTTAATTCCTCTTCACTTTCTGCCGTAAGGGTGGTGTCATCTGCATATCTGAGGTGACTGATATTTCTCCTGGCAATCTTGAATCCAGCTTGTGCTTCTTCCAGCCCGCATTTCACATGATGTGCTCTGCATATAGGTTAAATAAGCAGGGTGACAGTATACAGCCTTGACGTCCTCCTGTTCCTATTTGGAACCAGTCTGTTGTTCCATGTTGTTCTCAGTTTTACTGTGGACTTAAAGCTGCTCTAAAAATAAAGAGTTAAACAAGGTTGTTTTCTCTTTCTTTCTTTGTTCCTTCCTTCGTTTCTTTCATTTTGATCTTTTGGCCATGCGGTACAGCCTGTGGCATCTTAGTTCCCAACCAGGGACCAAACCTTTATCCCTTGCATTGGAAGCATGAAATCTTAACTACCGGACTGTTGGGGAAGTCTCTTGCTTACAAAAATGTTGCTTGCAAATATCAAACATCATTATGTAAGGAAATATAAAATGATGATTTATATAATTTTTTTTAAATTTGTACTGAACTCTAAGGCTGTGGAATGCATTGAACTGTAAAAGCAATGTATCAATAAAGCTTCTAGATTAAAAAAAAAAAGAAGTATGGTTTTAATTTTTAAAAAAGAAAAAAAAATCAGTTGAGCTGACATTCCTACATGACAGCGGTTGCTAGGCAATGGGAAGCACCTTGCATGGGTCATGCACTCTCTTATTTGCCATTATCCTCAACATTTCCTATCAGCTTCTGTCACCAAAACCTTATCAGTTATCATTTACCGTCACAATAGACTGAACGAATGCTTGTGTTCCTTTGAATTCCATATGTTTCAATGTCAGTCCCCCTAAGTAATAGTAATTGAAGTAGGATCTTTGGGAGGTGGTTAGGAGATCCCATAAAGTGACCAATAGCTTAACAGAAGATTAAGAGACCAGAGGGCTTCCCTGGTGGCTCCGCGGCGAAGAATCTGCCTGTAATGCAGGAGATGCAGGTCCCATCCCTGGGCTGGGAAGATCTCCTGGAGGAGGAAATGGCAACCCACTCCACTATTCTTGCCTGGAGAATCCCATGGACAGAGGAGCCTGGCGCGCTGCAGTCTGTAGGGTCACAAAGAGTTGGATGCAACTGAAACAGCCTGACACTCATGTCCAAGAGACCAAAGCTGTCTATCTGCCACTTGAGGATACAGTAAGGAGGCTATCCACAAGCCAGGAAGAAGGATTTGATGAGAACTCATCCATGCTGGCTCTTGATCTTGAACTTCTAGGCTCCAGAACTGTAGGAAATACACTTCTATTGTGTAAGCCACCAAGTTTATGGTATTTATTTGCTATAGCAACCCAAGCTAACTAAGATACTGTTTATCTCTCAGTCGTGTTCAACTCTTTGCTACGTGATGGCATGTAGCCCACCAGGCTCCTCTGTCCGTGGAATTCTCCAGTCAAGAATACTGGAGTTGGCAGCCATTCCCTTCTCCAGGTGTTCTTCCGGACCCAGGGACTGAACCCAGGTCTCCTGCACTGTGGGCAGATTCTTTACTGCCTGAACCACCAAGGAAGCCCATCTAAGATAACCATCCTGCCTTTCTTTTACCTTTTACTCCTTGGGCCTGGATTCCGAAGAGTTTTGCATTTGGGACCCCAAAATCTTTGGCTTAAGTGTCTGAGAAGGGATTGTGTTTAATGTGCAAAGTGATAGATTTCTCATTAAAAATGATTACAAGAAATATTTTTTACACTCACAAGCAGTCTTAGGCTTGATGAAGATTAAAGTGTGAAGGAGAGTTTAGTGAGATATAGAAGTTAGAATGTGACTTGGAGTCAGAGGGTAAAGGGCCTGGAATGCCAATTTTATTTAATAGACATGGGGAAGCAATCGAAGCAATTTAAAGAGGTGAGGGAAATGACCGCAACTATGGCATGGGAAAGTCAATCTAGAAGCCGTACAACAGTGAACTAGGTGGGGACAGAGGAAGAGACGGAAAGCATCTTTGTGATGCAGCCATTTTTACTTTATTATCAGTCTTTGCCCAAAGACCAATCTGATTATTCTTATGGCCGTTGGGCCATTGTCTTTGTCCTGTTTAAATATATCACAGAAGTTGAAGCTCTAGATTTATTTATCACTGTGGCTGAAGGATAGAACTCCAAGTTTTCATTTGTTTAAGAGAAACACAGTCAAGCTGGTATTCAAGTTCATATCCAAGTTCCCCAGGCAGTTTGGTTGCCAAGACTGTTCTGGAAATCTTGCAAGCTATGTTCTGTGGCATTCAGCACTGCTGCTTTCAATCTTGGCTGGAAACCATAAAAGTAATATTTCATTCATTATGCTGTAGAAGAGGCCTTTAGAACTTCATACTTGAAAGAGGGGATATTATGCAGATAGCATCACTCCTACGCACAGCAAGACACCAGATTGACAAACAGTTAAATTATGATTTAGAGGATATTTTAAAATGGTAGCATTCCACGGGTGTACACGTGTTCCCCATCCTGAACCCCCCTCCCACCTCCCTCTCCACACGTGTACACTCGTTGTGGATTCATGTTGATGTATGGCAAAACCAATACAATATTGTAAAGTAATTAGACTCCAATTAAAATAAATAAATTTAAATTTTAAAAAAGGAAAAAAATTGGTAGCAATCCTTTATCACCAAAGAATTATGGAGGTCTTAGTTACATCCTCTGACTGACTGAGAAAGAAATTATTCCAACTAGTAAGAGTGGGAAGACACTTCAGTTCATTCCAGAACAAACTTTGTGCTTCCTCTGAATAATAAACTGAGTTGGTGTCTTTCACTAGAAACCCCCAAATCACAACAAACCAAGGGAATATTACTCTACTGGTTACATTTCAGAAAACAGAGTTAGAATTGGAGAACTCAAAAGCAGCTCTGGTGAACACTCTCCAATGTCAAATGCATTCAAAACCCCCAACTGCTTCAATAGAAATGAAGAAGCAAGTAAGGAATAATACTTTACTTACACATTGCACACTGCTATAGACATCTCTTTGGAAGGAATGATGCTAAAGCTGAAACTCCAGTACTTTGGCCACCTCATGCAAAGAGCTGACTCATTGGAAAAGACTCTGATGCTGGGAGGGATTGGGGGCAGGAGGAGAAGGGGATGACAGAGGATGAGATGGCTGGATGGCATCACCAACTTGATGGATGTGAGCCTGAGTGAACTCTGGGTGTTGGTGGTGGACAGGCAGGCCTGGCGTGCTGCAATTCATGGGGTCGCAAAGAGTCAGACACGGCCTGTGTGACTGAGCTGAGCTGAACTGAACTGATAGATATCGTATTTCCCCTCTGCTTCACACATGTCTAGCTTGATTCCACTGAGATGAATTCAGCAGTGGCAGCGCCACAGCCAGAAGGATGATGCTCTTGTTGTTTAGTTCATAAGTCGTGTCCAGTTCTTTTCCGACCCTGTGGACCGTAGCCTGTCAGGCTCCTCTGTCCATGGGCTTTACCAGGCAAGAATACTGGAGTGGGTTGCCATTTCCTTCTCCAGAAGATCTTCCCAGTCCAGTGATCGGACCTGCATCTCTTGCATTCCAGGCAGATTCTTTACTTCTGAGCTACCAGGGAAACCGAAAGGAAAGTTAAGAAAATATTTAATACTGGCACTCTATCTATTTATTGGGCCATACCTTGCATTTTATTTTCATCCTATTACCTGCTGCTTTCACCAGACCTCTCTATCAAAGGTTCTCTGCTGATGACATCAAGAGAAATATCACTAGTTGTTCTACAGATGCTTTTCAGCAATTTTTTAAATAATGCTTTATTTGTGAAGAAACTCAGTTCAGCACAGGAACATTAAACTGCGTATTTCCAAGAGCTGCTGTACACTGTATCTTGCTGATTCTTTCACCTTTCCCTCTGAGACTCTAGTGATGCCTGGTACAGCAATTACTTTATGATTACAGCATGGATCTCATCTAACCCTCACAGCAACCCTGTGGGGGTACCTAAACCCAGAGAGATAGTTGACCTGCTCCAGGTCACCCAGCTGGAGTGTTAGAACCTGAATCTGGAATCAGGCAGCCTCTCTTCTGCTCCTGTGCTTAATCACTGTGCAGTATCAGCTCAGTTGGAGGGAGAAGAGAACTCATGAAGCCAGGATCCCTGGATTTATCTATAGCCTTGTCTGTCTCTCCTTGGGACTCCGCTGCACCTGTCACATGTCATTTCAGTCCCTGAAGAACGAATGGTCAGTGCAGCTGTTTTATCTTCTTGCTGGACAGGAGGCCACACCTGCTAGGAATGGGTGCTGAGAGCAGTTAGGTTTCTGCTCCGCAGACTAAATATGACCCAAAGCAGAAGATGATGGAATCCTCTCCCCAAATCCTGCACTGTCATGTTATTTTAAGATACAATTTGTTTTGAAGAAAAAAGTCCTAAAAAAGATGCCTGGAGGCCAAAAATATTCAGAAAAGGACTTAATGTCTGCACTGAGACTTTAAACTTATGTGATATAAACAAAATGCAAAGTTAGCCTATTCTATTTGCATTCTGGCTCAATGGACATGAGTTTGAGGAAACTCCAGGAGACAGTGGAAGACAGAGGAGCCTGGCATGCTGCAGTCCATGGGGTCGCAAAGAGTTGGACATGACTTAGTGACTGAACAAAAACAACACATTTCCATTCACACAGGAAAAGAAGAAACTCTCTCAGATCTTGGACAGACTGGCCACTCAAAAGGTCTTGGATCCACTCATGATTTGGCTAATCAAGTTGGGAATGAAACCCTAGCATGCTCAGAACGAGAGAAATGCTACTGTTTAGAAACACAGGAAAATCCGGAAAAGGAGACATGAGGCACAAATGGTGTCTTGATTCAACTTTCACAGTCTGTCTTTTTCACACAGTCTTCCGCAAAGATTTGATATTTGCCTTCTTATTGAAAGAAATGCGCACAGCTGTATTAATAAAATGAAAAAACAGTCTTCAAATTTTTTTAGGGAAAAATACAGCAAGGAAATATGAAGTCAGCTTTAGGAATCCTGCAGATGTTTTAAGTCATTAATGCAAGGTGAATACTCACTGCTATACAAAAGCAAGAAAACGCGGTACAGTGAAAAACATGTGGGTGTTGGAATCATGCTGTCTTAGCCAAATACTAAGTTCCCTAAATGTTCTTATTTCTAAAATAGGTGTTCATCTTACAGCATTTCTATGAAAAGCAATGAAATGTACACAAATCATTATGCTTTGGAAGAGGTAACATTGTTATATTAAGAGCAGGGCTTTGGGAGACGCACTGCCTTCAAATCTGACTTTGTTCTCTCATCAGCTGTGTAAGTTGAGAGAAGTTATTTTACAGTCCTGACCTATAAAATCATGTTGATTCTCACAGCTGTTGTTCAGTCATTCAGTTGTGTCTAACTCTTTACAGCCCCAGGCACTGCAGCACGCCAGGCTTCCCTCTCCTTCACCGTCTCACAGAGCTTGCTCAAACTCATGTCCATAGAGTCGGTGATGCCATCCAACCATCTCATCCTCTGCCATCCCCTTCTCCTCCTGCCTTCACTCTTTCCCAGTATCAGTCTTATCAAATGAGTCAGTTCTTCACATCAGGTGGCTAAAGTATTAGAGTTTCAGCTTCAGGATCAGTCTTTCCAATGAATATTCAGGACTGATTTCCTTTAAGATGGACTGGTTGGATCTCCTTGCAGTCCAAGTGACTCTCAAGAGTCTTCTCCAGCACCACAGTTCAAAAGCATCAATTCTTCAGTGTTCAGTGCTCCTTATGGTCGAACTCTCACATCCATGCATCACTACCGGAAAAACCATAGCTTTGACTATACTAACCTTTGTAGGCAAAGTGATGCCTCTGCTTTTTAATATACTGTCTAGGTTTGTCATAGCTTTTCTTCCAAGGAGCGGGTGTCTTTACTTTCATAACTGCAGTCACTCTCTGCAGTGATTTTGGAGAAAATCTGTCATCGTTTCCATTGTTTCCCCATCAATTTGCCATGAATTAAAGCTGATCACAGGGCTCTCCTGATAGCTCAGCTGGTAAAGAATCACCTGCAGTGCAGGAGACCCAAGTTCAATTTCTTGGTCAGGAAGATCCACTGGAGAAGGGCTAGGCTACCCCCACCAGTATTCTTGGGCTTCTTCTGTGGCTCAGCTGGTAAAGAATACGCCTGAAATGCAGGAGTCCTGTGTTCAGTCCCTGGGTTGGGAAGATCCCCTGGAGAAGGGAAAGACTACCGACTCCAGTGTTCTGGCCTGGAGAATTATCACATGGATCACAGCCTTGTCTAACTCAATGAAACTGTGAGCCATGCCGTGTAGGGTGACCCAAGATGGACAGGTCACGGTGGAGAGTTCTGACAAAATGCAGTTCTCTGGAGACGTGGCAAACCACTTATAGTATTCTTAACTTGAGAACCCCAAGAATAGTTTGATGAACATAGTATCTTCCACTTAAGATTATTATGAGGCTTTAACGAGTAACTAGTTGTAAATTGGTTGGAACAGTGCCCAAATCAGAGTAAATAATATGTGAAAATTGACAAGACAAATAGTGTGAGGTTATTAACTGTCTGATATTCATATCCTCTAATTCCAGTCACAGCGTTTCGTTTTTGCTTTCAGTAGCCCATCGCCTGTCTTTGAATATAGTCTTCGAAGTAGTCGATCCAAGTGCTGCAACCATTTCTAACAGAGTAGGGAATGTGGCCCAAGCTAGACTAGTCAGGCCCTCTGTCCCTGGAATTTGACACATCCGCAGATACTACAGACTGTTTTGAAATTTTTTGTTATTTTATTTTATTCTCACTTTACAATACTGTTTTGGTTTTGCCATACATTGACATGAATGATGACTGCACCCTAAAGGTACCCTCCATTAAGTTCTCACTTCAGGAGTTCCAAGGTTGCCCTTGCGTCTGCCCACTCCAAGATGTGTTTTGTTACTTTATCCATCAATTCTACTGGTCAATCTCTATCTTTTTGATAAATCATCCCCTATTTGCTTCAATTAGTTTCTACTATTTTTCATAAAATAACCCCCACATGTGTTTGTGCATACAACAGTGGGCACACAAAAAAATTTTATTCATTATTAGAGTCAAAGTAGTCATTCCAAGGGCTTCCCAGGTGGCGCTAGTTGTAAAAACACCGGTCTGCTGAAGCAGGAGACCCTCAAGAGGCGAGTCTGACCCCTGGGCTAGGAAGACACCCCTGGAGGAGGGCACGGCAACCCACTGCAGTGTTCTTGCCTGGAGAATCCTATGCACAGAGGAGCCTGTAGGGCTACAGTCCCTGGGGTTGCAAAGAGACAGACATGACTGAAGCGACTGAGTGTGTATGCACGCAGTCATTCTAAATTGTTCTTGTACTCAAGTCATGAGCGGTGATCATTTAAACTGTTGAAATGATATAGTTCTAGGTCACTGCCATTCCCACCTGTGGCAAGCAAAAGGATAAATATGTAATTATAATCTGCAGTGTTGGAAAGGTCTATGACTAGAGAAGGATATCTCCTTAGTGACCAGCCCTAGTCATGGAATATAACAGATGAATCTGGCCTATTAAAACCCAAGGTTGACAGGTCCTTTGTCAAGTGTAATGTTGAAGAAAACATAGTCAACTTCCAGAGGAGGACCTATATGCAGTATGATCCAATTTATACGACATTCACCAGCATTCAAAATGGCCTATGTAAAAAGGAAAGGGTGGTTTGGGAACCAGGACATGCACAGAGGAGATGCCAGCATTTTAGGTGATGTTCTGTTTTCTTAAAGTTGATGATAGCGCTCTGGTTGATCATAGCTACCTATTCGTTTTATAATTAGTATTTATACTTTATGCTATATGACCTATACACATTCTTTCAAATAAATAAAACAGTTTTTAAATAAGAGGGAAAAAAAGAACAAGATTGGCTCTTCATTTCCTTTCAGTCTCAGAGGTGCATAGGATTAAAAACAAAATACTTTCAGAGGTTAGAGGAAGCAAAGTCATCAATATTTCATGCGCTCTTGATTCTGCTAATGTGTCGCTCCCCTTCTTGATAAAAGATAGAAGGAAATTCATCAGAGAGCAAAACTCAGTGAGTCTATATAATCTGAGAATGACTAATTGGACTTTGAGAAACATACAGTAAAATAAATGTCTAGTTGTCAACATTTCAAACCCTAATGCAAAGTAAATAACTTTAGACGGAGAAGTTAAAGATCATTTGCCTAGGGATTTGCAGAGAAAAAAGAAGCCTTTTCAGGACTGGTTAAATTATTATTCAAAAATTATCAGCAAATCTATATCAGCAGGTATATTGGTGGTCGTCTAGAGTGCCTTCTGTACACAAGGTACGTTAGGTCTGTGAGGAGATGGTATGGAAAGTGATTGCTAACAGGTACAAGGCTACTTAGAGGAAATGATGAAAATGTTCTACAATTATATTATATGATGATTGCACAACTCTGTACAGGTACTGGGTTATCACTGAAGTATGCACTTTAGTCAAGTAAACTTTGGTATAGTATGAAAATTATTCCTTAATATGCTGTCTCAGAATTATCTGAATACCCATATTTTGAGTGGTTGGAAATCTGTAGCTAGTCTGAATGAAAGTTAGCTTGGTTTGGCTAGGGATGCCCAGAACAAAACGGAAAACATAAAGATTAGTAATACAAATCAGACTCTGTGTTCGGACCCCTTCAGTTCAATTCAGTTCAGTTCAGTCGCTCAGTCGTGTCTGACTCTTTGTGACCCCATGAATTGCAGCACGCCAGATCTCCCTGTCCATCACCAACTCCCGGAGTTCACTCAGACTCATGTCCATCGAGTCGGTGATGCCATCCAGCCATCTCATCCTCGGTCGTCCCCTTCTCCTCCTGCCCCCAA
>SJYF01000525.1:153669-175354 GCA_006410515.1 Procapra przewalskii | reverse complement strand
TGATGAAAACCCAAGGATGTGTAACAATATTTCTAGATTCAGGAACCATGTTTTCTTTCTGCTTAAATGTTCTGAAATGATATAAAACAATATCTGTACAATCCGTGTCAATCTTGCCTGGCTAACTGATTCAGAACTCAGTCATTTATTTCTCCATGTACAGTGAGAAGGAAGAACATCTAAAAGAGAACTATAGAGACCCCCACAGAGATTATCCACTCTGTAGCTGTTCACTAGTTTAACCTATAACATTACTGTTTTTAAATATTTGCCATGTCAAAGCTTGAACTCTACCACCATATGAGATTAATAGTATCAAGGCAAACAAGCCTCTGATTTTCAGAAAGTTTGCACCAAATGCTGATGAGAGATGAAATAAGGGCACTGTAATTTTAGCGCAAATATGTCTTCATTTCACATGTCCCTCATTAGAATCAGCATACGAGATTAAAGTTATTTATTACCTCTGAGGACTTCCCTGGAGACCTGTGTGTGTGTCTATAAGAGAATTCACTCTCCTTTCAGTCCTGACTAATTTCTATGCTGCTGCTAAGTCGCTTCAGTCGTGTCCGACTCTGTGCGACCCCGTAGACGGCAGCCCACCAGGCTCCCCCATCCTTGGGATTCTCTAGGCAAGAATACTGGAGTGGGTTGCCATTTCTATACTTGGCTACAAATATAAGAAAGCCCCACAAATTGGCAACACAAGAACAAAGCCCATTAAGAATGGAGAGTTTAGGTCCTAGGTCAGTGATTCTAAACCTGGGGCTGCGTATTAGATAAAGAAATATTTTAAAATTGCAAATGCTTAGGTCCCAATTCTGGATCAGCTAAAAGGATCAGCTGGGGAAGAAATTCCAGAGCTCTAAAACTTCTCAAATGATTTTGAAGTCCACCGATTTTGGAGGCTGCTTTGTAGAAGATCTAGGCGTATATACAGTTAAAATAAAAATCCAAAATAAACTGGCAGCAGAGTTAAGATGCCTCCTTTCTAATCAAGGACTCCTTTTGCTCTAATGAGAATTATTGCAAATAAATTTTAAAGAGGATATACATTAAGTGACTCTTTGGCAGATGGCAACTGAAGAGGCATGACTATAGGTTTCAGCAAAGGAGAGCAATAGAAATCAAATTTAAAACCCCAAGGGAAGAAAATCACCACGGTCAGTGAAAGTTTGTAGCCAGGGGAGATTATGTCACGTATTTACATTATTATTTAATTATATGTTAAACAGGATTTGTAAAATGAGCTACAAATCCAAATACCCCCATAGAGGCAGAGTGCTAAAAACTTTCATCTCCGGTTGACGCGGATTAGAGATTTGAAAGCCCACTTCTCCTTTTACCATGTCAAATTATAAAAGGAAAAATAAAATGCTGATTTGAGTCTCTAATGAAAGGTAACTGCACCGTTATTGGAAACATACTTTCATTGCAGACGTGGATCTTGTTACAGCACAGAGCAGGGCCCGTGCCTTTCTACCTTTAGGTTTTCATGGTGAGATTGCTGTTTACATTCATCTGGTTTTCATTTGAAAAATCCCATCTGTGCTGAGCCTGAAAGAATTGTAAAAATACTAAAGTTACAAGCATTTAAGTAAGGTGAACAGAATTTCCTGGGTTTACTTTGCTGAAATGATGTTTAAAGAAGATTTGGGTGATGTGGGCCGTGAGACCACTATAATATACCTGCTACAACCAATTATGTGTCTGAGATGAGATGCAAAACAGAACTGCAACCCCAGAGGGGAGGGGAAAAAATATCCTGGCAGCATCATACACTTAACGCTAAGCGTGGACATTTTCAAGAGAGAGAATGCATTATACTAAACTAATTATGCAAACTTTTATAATAGCATATTTATCTGCCATTTTCTATTATAATCCAAGCACTTATGGCTACGCACATAAAAGATGGAAATAACGGAGTGGAGAAGAGAATGTTTCCATATTTCAAAAGAACTAAAAATCAAATGAAATCAAATAAAGCAGGAAGCTCTTCTTTTATATATTGTTCATGAAGGATCAGACTTGCTATGAGAAAGTTCAGTTTCCCTGGCATCAGCAAATGAGGTATGCCTCAGAGAAAAGGGAAGATTGGGTAAAAGTGGAGATGTCAGTGTTCAGTTCAGTTCAGTTCAGTTCAGTTCATTCCCTCAGTCGTGTCCAACACTTTTCAACCGCATGGACTACAGCATGCCAGGCTTCCCTGTCCATCACCAAATCAAACTCATGTCCATGGAGTCAGTGATGCCATCCAACCATCTCATCTTCTGTCAGACCCTTCCCCTCCTGCACTCAATCTTCCCAGCATCAGGGTCTTTTCAAATGAGTCACTTCTTCACATCAGGTGGCCAAAGTATTGCAGTTTCAGATTCAGCATCAGTCCTTCCAATGAATATTCAGGATTGATCAATGTTCAGTTCAGTTCAGTCACTGAGTCGTGTCCAACTCTTTGCAACCCCATGCATACCAGGCCTCACTGTCCATCACCAACTCCCAGAGTTCACCAAAACTCATGTCCATTGAGTCACTGACACCATCCAACTATCTCATCCTCTGTTGTCCCCTTCTCCTCCCTTCCTAAATCTTTCCCAGCATCAGGGTCTTTTCAAATGAGTCAGCTCTTTGCATCAGGTGAGTATTGGAGTTTCAGCTTTAGCATCAGTCCTACCAATGAAGACCCAGGACTGATCTCCTTTATGATGAACTGGTTGGATCTCCTTGTAGTCCAAGGGAGGGAGGAGGGAGGGGGCTTCAGGATGGGGAACATGTGTATACCTATGGCGGATTCATGTTGATGTATGGCAAAACCAATACAATATTGTAAAGTAATTAACCTCCAATTAAAATAAATAAATTTATTTAAAAAAATTTTTTAAAGAGTCTTCTCCAACACCACAGTTCAAAAGCATCAATTCTTTGGTGCTCAGCCTTCTTCACAGTCCAGCTCTCACATCCATACATGACCACAGGAAAAACCATAGCCTTGACTAGATGGACCTCTGTTGGCAAAGTAATGTCTCTGCTTTTGAATATGCTACCTAGGTTGGTCATAACTTTCCTTTCAAGGAGTAAGCGTCTTTTAATTTCATGGCTGCAGTCACCATCTGCAGTGATTTTGGAGCCCAGAAAAATAAAGTCAATCATTGTTTCCACCGTTTCCCCATCTATTTCCCATGAAGTGATGGGACCAGATGCCATGATCTTCGTTTTCTGAATGTTGAGCTTTAAGCCAACTTTTTCACTCTCCTCTTTCACTTTTATAAAGAGGGTCTTTAGTTCTTCTTCACTTTCTGCCATAAGGGTGGTGTCAGCTGCATATCTGAGGTTATTTATATTAGGTGTGAATATTTTAAAGGATATCTTGGGTCTAGATATTACAGAAGTGAAGGAGAGTATTTGGGTCAAGCATGGCATCTGGGTAAGCAGAACACAATGCCAGTCCCCAATCCCACCTTAGCCACGTCACTCATAGTAATGTAAGTGACCCAATTCAAATGTTGGAAAAGATAACTTGGATATTTCTAAGGCACCCCTTCCAGAGTTCAAACGAAGTTCTGAGCCACCATCTGGACCTTGCCCACTTTGGATGATCATTCATTGAGTGTTTCGATAAAGTTCAGACTAGACATTGGTCCAAGAAGCAGTATCTGTGTTTAGGTGATTTTAATACAATTATTTTAAATGCTTTGCAAGCTCTGTGTCTATGAATGGTTGCCTCCATATGCTTCTGTAAAAGCCTAAGTCCTATTAAAGCTGCTGCTGCTGCTGCTGCTAAGTTGCTTCAGTCATGTCTGACTCTGTGCAACCCTATAGACGGCAGCACACCAGACTCCCTGGTCCCTGAGATTATCCAGGCAAGAACACTGGAGTGGGTTGCCATTTCCTTCTCCAGTGGATGAAAGTGAAAAGTGAAAGTGAAGTCACGTCTGACTTTTTGCAACCCCATGAACTGCAGCCTACCAGGCTCCTCTGTCCATGGGATTTTCCAAGCAAGAGTACTGGAGTGGGTTGCCATTGCCTTCTCTGAATTAAAACTACTAAAAGAGACCAAGTCACTCACTCTCTCTTGCCTGGTTGTGCAGTAGAGAATTTACAAAAATTTCTCACTTCATTTTTCATTTCTGGCTTCATCACTGCTTCTGTAAAGGATTATTCTAGAAATGAAACACACACACACACACATTAAATCTGCACTAAAAAACACAGAGCCAAACCAAGGGCTTCTGTTACCTGAGAGTTGCTCCATCAGAAGTAAGATTGCCATCACGCCTTTTCAGTGGCTGTTGCATCTCATGAGCCACACCTCACCTGTCACAGCCTCCAGATAAGATTCCCTGACTTCTCGATTATGGAAGCTGTGCGTATTGCTCCATCACGCCTTCATAATGATATACACTCTTGTGACCTCCTTTATGATTATTTAATGGTATGTTTCTCCCCCAGCACTGTCAGTTAGGGCAGACACAATCTCTCGATTCATCACAGACAGGCATCAAAAAATATTTGGTGAATAAATCAGGATGTGAATGAATATTTAAATTGCATTGATTAGGCAGACTTAACGATTATTACAAATATTTGCAAGAGCTTTGAGAGCCTCAAACATCTAGTGAAATGTTCAGAATTTTCCTTATCTTTTCTATAAATTATTTTAGATTGAGCCTCAATCATTTTCTCAGGTAGACTATTTTTAGAACAGTTCTAGGCTCACAAAGCAAAGTGTGGAAGGTGCAGAGATTTTCCGTATGCTTCCTACTCCCACACAATCACAGCTTCTCTTGATATCAGCAGCTCTTACCAGAGCGGCTCACTGTTGTCATAGATGAACCTCCCAGTGACAGGTCATAATCACCCAAACTCCGTCGTTTACATTAGGTTTCATTCTTGGTTCTGTATATGTTACAGACCAATACAGTATTGCAAAGCAGAAGAAAGTAAAAATAAAATTCAAAAAGGAACTTCACTAGTGGGAAAAAAAAAAACTAATTACATCTTCCCTTGCAGCTCAGTGGGCAAAGCATCCGCCTGCAGTGCAGGAGACCAGGGTTCGATCCCTAGGATGGGAAGATCCCCTGGAGAAGGAAATGGCAACCCACTCCAGTATCCTTGCCTGGAAAATCTCATGGACAGAGGAGCCTGGTGGGCTGTGGTCCACGAGGCCGCAAAGAGTCGGGCACGACTGAGTGACTAACACCTACTTACTTACTTATCCATCATTGTAGCATCATACAAAACAGTTTAATTGGCCCCCAAACTGCATGTTCCACCTGTTCACCCCACCCTCATCTCCAACCCCTCGCAACTGCTGATCCCTTCACTGTCTCCATAGCTTTGCCTTTTCCAATACAGCTTATACTTGAATTCATACAGCACACAGCCTTTTCAGATTGGCTTCTTTCACTTTGTAATATGCATTTAAATACCCTCCATGTCTTTTCAGGGCTTGATAACTCATTTATTTTTCAGTGCTAATCAATATAGCACTAATTGTTTGGATGTACCATTATTAATTTATCCCTTCACCTGCTAAAGGGCGTCTTAGCTGTTTTCAAGTTTGGACAGTTATGAATAAAGATGACATAAACATTCATTTATATCAGGTGTGTGTGTGGACATAAGTTTCAGCTCGTTTAGGTAAATGCGAAGGAGGCTTATTGCGGGATCACATGGTAAGAGTATGGTTTGGTAAGAAGTCGCTGAAATGTCTTCCAAAGCAGCTGTGCCATTCTGACTTGCCACCAGCACTGACTGGTCATCGCCGTCGCTCTGCACCCACACCAGCACTTGGCGTTGGCAGTGTTCCAAATCCCAGCTGTTCGCATTGGCGTGTAGCAGTATCTCATTGTTTTCCTCTTTCAATTTGCATGTCCTTGATGCAAATTCCCATATGATGTCGTGCATACTTTCATAAGCTTGCTTGACAATCTGTACATCTTTGCTGCAATCTCTGTTCAGGCCTTTTGCTCAATTTTTTTTTTTCATCAAGCTGCTTATTTTTCTTACTGTTAAATTAATGTTTATAATTTGTAAGATTTATATGAAAATTTCTTTCTTCAAAATTTCTACCAAAAATTTTATCAATAAACTTCTCAGATACAGTTCTCAGAAATACTGATCAGTGGTTCTGAAGTCTAATTTTCAGCTTAAATATTTATAGTCTGTCCCGATTATCATTTTTCCCTAAACTCACATTTTATTGCCTAACATTGTTTAAATAGCAAACTGAATAGAGCTTCTAATGATAGGCAGGCTGCACTCTGATATGCTGAAGAAAGCGAGACATTAAAAAAAATGAGTAAATAGACCAATACAATGTACTATGAAGCATTTTTTAGTTTGCTTTTCTAAAATGAAATAAATTATAATACGGATTTAATTCTAAGAATGAGATTCAAAAAGAGTTAATAAGATGGAGGGTCATAGAAGCCCACATTTCCCAGCTTTATTCCCAGCATTACAATTTCCCAAGAAGTAACCAGAAAGAGAAAGCTATGGTAATGTGTGACACCTGTACTCAGTTACCCTTCTGCATTTAGGCACAATCAAAGATTTATAAATGTTACTTTGTGTAATTTTAACAAAGTAAAAAATGTACAAATAAGATAACTTTTTTTCACAATTGGCCATTTCATATCCTCAGTCTCAGCCTTTAGATTTCTAAATAACATTCCTTCAGGGTAAGCCAGGCCTTCTTACCGTGACTCACTCTCTGGTACAACAGCTTGTTAGAGAATAAAAATGGAAACATATACATTATGTTCAAGTTATGTCCAGCTCTGCAAATGGATAGGGCAGAAAATAGCAAATATATTCCTTTTATATAAAACAAACAGCTTTTCCTCTACAGGAGGCATCTATTAAAGCAGGACTCTGCTCAACCACATTGAGCTCCATGCAACTCCAAATAAACCATGTGTAGAGATTTCTAAAACAGTCCTGACTTCCGTGATATGAAATTTATTTAAAGAAGAAAAAATCAGATTATATAATTAAAAAATTGTTCATACTAAACTGAAGTTCAGGAAATGCCTCAAATATTAAAACAGATTTTATTAGTTAACACATTCAAGGAAGAGTTTTCAAGATCCTGTCATCTATCATGATTTGTATACTGTTACAAATTGATATCGATCATTTTTTGTCTTTCTTTCCAGGTGACCTCAAATTAATACTGAAACGTTGATCAAAATGAAGGCAAATGTCTCTATCCAGTGAATAACACTGAAGCTCAGCAGTTCTAGCCTTCAGTGGTGATACCGCTCAAGCCAGCTCAATGTTTCATGAACTACCTATACATTGAGTTGATTTATTCTGTAATCTTTTTAGAAGCAGATGTTTGCCCTGCCTGCCAATCAATGATTATTTTATTGGGTACTCAGTGTGCTTGGTGGGGTACGTGGTACTTGTCCTCACCGGGCTTATAACATGTGACTGGCTGTCCTGATTAATCTAACAGCTATCTGAGACAAGAATGTTCCTTGACTGTGTGCCAGTCCCTACACCAAGCAGCTCTTAATCCCCTTAATATTCCTGCATGATGGATGTTTTCATTGCCATTTTACAGACGGGGAAATAAAAGAACAGAGCCCAAGTTCTCATAGTTCATAACACTGGAATCCAAGTCCAAAATGCCATGCTCCAAAAGCCAATATGATTAGTTTCACATACTTTCTTATATAGGCTTCCCTTAAATTTCCAAAAGAGGCTTCCTTTGCACCATTCCTTTCTTTCCTGACGTAAAATAGCTTTTTTTGCATTTAAAGTTCTTTACATCAATGACAGTGGTCTTAGTATATTTTTAAACCACAATACCTCTAGAGGAAACCAGGGGAAAAAATTAAGATAATTATCAGCTAGTGAAAAATACTCGCTTAATATGTAGACGAGAGAAATTTTTGTTTGTGGACTATGTTGAGAACCTTATTTTTTTGACAATGAAACTGCACTCTAGAATGAATAAATGCCAATAACAATAACAGCAGTGATAACCTAAGTCCTTTACAAACAGTATTCCAATGAAGAAATGCATTTGGATGATGTTCTGGTCTCAGAGAATATATTCATGCAATTTATGCAAACAGAAACATTGTACTTTGGTGTTGTAGTTTTAATCATATCTGCATGAAGGTTGAGAAGTTGAGAAGTGTGTCACAGCGATAAGCATTTTGTGGCGGTGCTCATTGTCTTTGGAGAGCCCTCTGGACCAAACAGAATTCAGAGGGGCTTGTGCCTATATATGTGGCTGAAAGAGTTAGGTTATATCAGAGAAAATTATGCTTTATCAAAGTGTATTGACTGAATTCTACAATTTATTTCCTCCTTTTAAGAGTACTTATTTTACAAAATAACCAGTTTAACCATTCAATAAGTATTTGCTAAATGCATTATTTAATGGTTTGGCAGGCACTTTTGTAGCTCTTCCTATGTGCCAAGTATAGTTATAAATTCTTCACAAATGCTAATCATTTATCCCTCTTAACAGCCTTCTAGTCCTATTTATTCCTCTTCTTTCATCCTCATTGCTGTCGTTCAGTAGCTCAGTCATGTCTGACACTTTGTAACCCCACAGACTGCAGCACACCAGGCTTCCTTGTCCTTCACTATCTCCCAGAGTTTGCTCAAGCTCATGCCCATTGAGTCGATGATGCCATCCAACCATCTTGTCTTCTGTTGCCCCCTTCTCCTCCTGTTCTCAACATTTCTCAGCATCAGATTTTTTTCCAGTGAGTCAGGTCTTCATATCAGGTGACCAAAGTGTTGAAGCTTCAGCATCAGTCCTTCCAGTGAATATTCAGGGTTGATTTACTTATGATTAATTGGTGTAAGTATAATTATTAGTATTATATATATATATTATTTAGGTATGATTATTATCCCTTACATAATTAACCAAACTAAGGCATAACAAAGCTAAAAAAGCTTAGCTTAGCCACTAACAAAGAGCAGAAATCTGGCCCTAAAATGTTTATATGCTGCTCACTGTTTTATTATGCATCTTTCACCTTCTAAGTAAATTGTCTACATTATTTAGCTCTGAAGAAGTAATTTCTGGTTTATAATAAAAGAAAAAATTTTCTAGAAATATTTTTTAATAATTCATACAAAAAATAACATATCAAGGTATATATAAAATAAGCATATCCTTAGAAATGTATCAACCTAAAGGTCAGACCTAACTGGAATGAAAGAAAATCTACATGGCCTTTCACCCCAGAAACACTAACGTCTAGTCATGCTGGGAGAAAAATAATTTGAAGGTGAATTGTATTTTATTTTTTTACTTTGAACTTCAAATGTGTGCATTTTGCAAAACTCAGTATCTACATGACTCCCACATCTATACAATATTTATCACTGCAGATTTCTGAAGATGGAAGTATTAGTTGGTTAAACTGTTTACAGAATTCTGTTTGTTCAT
This sequence comes from Procapra przewalskii, assembly GCA_006410515.1. Lineage (NCBI taxonomy): Eukaryota > Metazoa > Chordata > Mammalia > Artiodactyla > Bovidae > Procapra > Procapra przewalskii. Next base: position 165,930 of record SJYF01000525.1, on the reverse strand, counting down.
CATTTTCCTGGTAGCAATGTGGACTGCAAACTATAATGAAGCCTTACAGAAGATGTTCCAGCCAACCCTGTGTGCCATTTCTCACCTACCTTCTTACTGAATGCAAAGGTGCAGTTAGTGGAAATTGCAACCCAGAGGAAGAAGGCATGGCTCAGGAGAATGGGGCGTGGTTTCCATATTGTGTGAGAAAACCAGAAAAATAAAGTTTCAAGTTAGATGGGCCTTGCGAAAAATTTGGTCCTGCTTGACTAAAACTCTATGTTTATATTAAGGGTCTGGTATTTGAAAATATGTATTTATTTGTGTTATTAATTCAGCTAAGATTCTTGACTTTCACAGTATCTTTTCAATTGTCTCTGCCTACACAGATCACAAGTAATTTGCACACAAATCTGATTGGTTATCATTAGCCTATTCTTTTCAGAACTCCAAAATGTGTGGTTAATTTCCTCAGCACTAAAGAAGAGTCGGTTTTCCAAGAACGGCATCTTGTTTTATTTAGAGAAATAAGCATGTTCCTTATAAGAATCTCCACAACATCCAAAATGGAAATGACTACCTTCTCAGCCAATATTACTGTCAAAAATTATATTCCGAGGGCTAGGTTTCTAAGATGAGGGTTTTAAATAATGTATAGCACATGTACATACCATAAACAAAAATAAATTTAAAGTGTATGAATAGCATGTTAGTTTTTTTTTTTTTTTAAGAGAGAACAAGTAAGCCACGTTTCAGTCTGAGAGAATGACATGTCTGTTATTTGCCGAAAATGAGCAGTCTGACTGATCATGTTTAACCAGATTATTCATGTGTGAGGGTTGGCATATTTTCCATGTGGGAGCAGCAAGCTGGGTAAAAATGTGCATCAACAGGAAGACTGGAGGTGGCCATCCTCTGTGTGGCCATTTCTCACCCACTGCTTGCTGACTGGGAAAGACAGTCAGATGCCTTTAAAGTATTTGTCACCTATTTTCAGAATTTCCCTTGCTCTTCTCCTTCCCTCCCCTCATTTAAGAGTGACAAGGAACAGGCCACATTTTGACATACATGTGAAGCAAAAATGCGTTCTTAAATACCCACTTTAAAAACATTCCAGGGGTAAGTGCAATCACATTGCAGTAAAAATCTCCTTTCTCAACAATTTCTAATTTATTTAATAGCAGTTCTCTGTCTTCCACCTCTCCACCTCACCCCGGGAGTCCCGATTCTTTTCAAACTGGTTTGCCAGAGGGAGAGAGGGAGATACTAAAACGCTGGGCTCAGAGACCCGCTGAGGACGATGGTGGGGAATACTCAGCTGCGAAATCTCTGAAGGGTGTAACAGGAATCACATGAGCAAGTGACGTCACTAGGGTCAGTCACTCACTGCCTTGGCAGAAATCTGTTCTCAATTTATGAGCTTCCTAGAAGCAAAAATAATATTTAAGCAAAATAGGTTATAACATCAGTATGCTAGTTGGTATCATGTAAGCCAGTCAGTTTATCATTGCAAATATCTAAAAACACTCATGTACATTAACGAGACACTGACATTTAGACCGCAACCGGACATTGGGACATCAAAATAAATGAGGAGCTAATGTCCCCATTACTCATGTGCTTTTAAGGGTCGTGGCCTGGCTAACTCCTCATATAGTGGTTTGTTACATGCCTTGTACACAGTGGGAATAGGGAATAGGGAGGAAAGCCTGAAATACTTCTTTAAAATTTTTCTTTACCACTATCTACAATGAGTTACAAGGAATTTCCTTCTTCTTCTTTCTTTCTTTTTTCTTTTTTTTTGGATCGTTATTGATTTCTTGGGCCAGTCTCATAGTTTTTCTATAGTGTTGAGCTACTAAGAATGGAGACTAGTTGAATTCAACACTCACATCTCAGGATTCCCAAGTGGCTCAGTGGTAAAGAATCCACCTGCCAGTACAGGGGACACAACCTCCATCCCTGGTCTAGGAAGAGCCCCCAGGCCTCAGGGCAACTAATCCTGCGCGCTGATTAATCCTGAAGCCCACACACCCCAAAGCCCATGCTCCACGACAATGAGTTGCTCCACGACAATGAGTTGTTGCTCCACAACCGCAGTGGGAAGCCCGTGGCACTGCAGCCAGAGAAAGCCCATGTGCAGCGTGAAGACCCAGCACAGGCCACAGAGAAGCACGTCTCTAGCCTTGCTGTTTGTATCTCATGTCAGCTCCATCTTGGACCCCAAGAATGAACGTTTTTAGGCAGGCTCCTGGGTGACACTCTATACGGCGGAGCTCCCCTCACCCCACCTATCCCTAGCTTCCTGTTTTTCAACGGGGTCACTCGTAGCTTTTTGGTGATGCGGTCAGTCCAGCCATATGGCTGAGTCACCATACGGGTAGGTCAGTGGTTGAACTATCTTCTACTGTATCTGTTGGGTCACATAGAACACACAGACAGTTTTGACAGCACAAAATGTGAAAATACTGGACTTTTCACTGTGGCCCCCTCTCTGTGATCAGCCATCTCCTCCTAAGACCTCTTTTCCCTAGATCACTTCACTGCAGAAAAAAATAAAAAAGTCCACTGCCAAAAGGGATGCCCACTCTGGGAAGGAGGTGCCACTTGCAAGCACCCTCCAGGTCTGTAAAGTGGCTCTTTGGGTGTTGCCCTCAGCAGGTATGGGCTTCCCTGGTGGCTCACACTGTAAAGAATCTGCCTGCAGGGCAGGAGACTTGGCTTCAGTCCCTGGGCTAGGAAGATTCCCCTGGAGGAGAGCAAGGCCACCCACTCCAGTATTCTTGCCTGGGGAATCCCCATGCACAGAGGAGCCTGGCGGGCTGCAGTCCTTGGGGTCGCAAAGAGCTGGGCACGACTGAGCCGCTAAGCATGCATGCACACCGCCCTCACTAGACACGGCGGTCTGTAGCCTGTAGGGGTCAGGGGGGAAGCCCTAGTATTCCTCAGCTCAGTGCCTCTCAAATCTGAAAATCCCCCCTATTATTTTCTCAAGCTTAAAAAGAAATATTGATGTATAGTTGATTTATAAGAGATGCCCTCTATTCTCAACCTCATCAGCTCTAGGAGGGCAAAGGATGGAGCAAAGGTTAGGGCACAGAGCCAAGGCTAGGGCACAGAGCCTTTGCTTACTAACCCCAAGAGAGACACCAGACCCTCACTGTGGGCATCTTCCTCTTTAGGATATGGACTGATATATGTCCTGGGCTTCCAGGCTTAGGCATCAGCTCCAGGGTACGTAGAAAGGTATGTCCACCAATGATGTTATGCTGCCTCCTACAAGAGGTGTAATTTTCAATAATGGGAGTAACTAAAAGTATTGTCGGGCACTGTAAGCAAATCGTAAGCACTGTTTTCATTTTAAGTTGTTCTATAAATAGAAGATGAACAAATATGAGATTTTTTTCTCACTCTGTCTTTCCTGTCACCTCCTTAGTTCCTTGCTTTCCCAGGTATACTCCAAGTCAAAAAGAAGACTAATCCACTTTGTCATCTATTTAGAGTGTTTTCTATCCACCCTGAGTCCCTAGAACAGTTCAAACTTGAGAAAAGTCCACTTTATCTACATGACACAGAGTATTCCAGAAACACAAGGAGTGTTCATCAAATCCCCTGCTGTATAAATAATCAGAAGACTGGAGAGTCTGGGCTTATCCACTCACTTCAATGAAAATGATAAAAATAAAATAGTGAAAAGTAACAGTATAAAAAGAAGGAAAATAGAAATGTCCTTTCCTCCAAAGAGTTAAAGGCTTTGTAAAATTATGATGCTTATTATGAATTTTTAAAGATAAATACTATTCATATTTCATGGATTTGAAATTTGACAAATTGATGCACACAGTAGCTGATTTCAGCGCTCATAATCTCAGTGGCTAAAGAAGCTGAATCCAAGATGTGGGCTTTTGGAATTTCAGGCAAGAGAGGCTAAGCTACATAAGCTCTGGTTAAAATGCAGACTCTTAATATTCTGTGGTGTCCATTCCTGTTTCAGATCAGACTCCTTTATCCTAGAGAGACCTGGAATATTCATGGACCTCAAACTGCACCGAAACAATTGAGAATGGCTTATTGTGATCATTCATATCATAGTCAAACTTTGTGAGGTTGGCGAGCTATGTCAAATAGCACTGCTGTGCCCTAGCCACTGAAATTATCTGCATGAATGGTTAGTTGGCTGTGTCACTCCAAACCTCAAATACGTATAATGCCACTTTCATTCAAGTCATATGTGTTCAGAGCCTTTCAACATTGCGTAAAGTAACTGTGAGCGTGGAAGCTAGGCAGAAGTTTCAGAGACCACGTTCAGGAATTCCTAACCTGTTCATGCAGATTTTTCCAAAGACAGCATCTTGGGCTTCCCCTGTCTTAACTGAGAAAAGTGATATTGGAATGAACCACATCTCAAAACATGAAGAAGTAAGTATGACAGGACACATATTTATCTTCTGCTAGGACTGTTTAGCGGAGAAGGCAATGGCACCCCACTGCAATACTCTTGCCTGGAAATTCCCATGGACGGAGGAGCCTGGTGGGCTGCAGTCCATGGGGTCGTGAAGAGTCGGACACGACTGAGCAACTTCACTTCCACTTTTCACTTTGACGCATTGGAGAAGGAAGTGGCAACCCACTCCAGTGTTCTTGCCTGGAGAATCCCAGGGACGGGGGAGCCTGGTGGGCTGCCATCTCTGGGGTCTCACAGAGTTGGACACGACTGAAGCGACTTAGCAGCAGCAGCAACAGGACTGTTTGGAATCTTTTCAAAAGTTGACTTTGTAAAGGAATGGTGGAATGTACCACATGTAATTGAGCTGTAATGATCTCTGAACCAGGGAACAAATCGCCTGGAAAGGCTTAGAACCGTGTATGTACACAAACATATTTATACAGACACATCCCTGCATATGCAGAGAAGTGATTTTTCTTCCTTTCTTTTTAGAACTGCAATATAGTTTGGCCAATACTTTAAAAATGCTGTTTTCTTTGCATTCAAACTTTTTCATTTCAAGACATGAAAAGCATAGCGCTATTGAAGGGGAATAAAATATACCACCCCTAATATGTCTTTATGCATTTTGTTTACCTTGAGCTGGTTATTTAAAAATATAGCACACAGGGGAGAAGCTCTAAAAACTGAGTAGCCTTTACCCTTTTAAGGAGAAATCGAAATATTGTTGCTCCCGCCCCCCGTATCTCATGTTTCTGAATTCCTTGCCTTCCATCTCCATCTTAGTAAAGATAAACAAGTCCTACATTTCTGCAGTGACATCAGATGTCACACTGTGACAGGCAGCTGGCTGCCACCTGACCAACAGAGCTGTGTCCGTCTTTTGCTATTAGTTCCAGAGCTCCTGGTAGGCTGCAATCCCAGGGAAGAATCTGCTCGGCATTGATGAAGCCAGGGTTGCATCCAGAGCTGAACAAATTGTCTTTCATGCTGGTGCTGATGCCTCCAACTATCTCTGGAACTTGTCAAGGACGAGGAGGGTCAAGAATAGCTTTCTCATTTTAAGGGACGTGACAAAACAGCAGAAAGTGTCCCATTTCAGCAAGTGTGCAGGAAGTTTATTCCTGTCACTGGTGCAATCGAATCAAATCTGTTCTCCAGTAGGCAAATGTGTTCGCTTCATTCTCCTTTATAACTCAGGAATTAGAGAGCCATCTACTGGTCTCATCTTCCCAGTGACTTTCCTGATGAGGTTACCATGAAGGATTGGCTCAGAGGCCACCATTTTAAGCCAAGCAGAAAGTTGTTGTTTTTTTTTTTTCTCATTATATTTGGGGAAATATTTGTATGCTTTCCTCTTCTGAGACTAAAGAATAGAAACAAAACTTATATTGGGAAAATGAGATGAAATAGAGTCTGCATCATATAAGAAAGATGAAATGATAATGCGTAGTAAGTGACAGTCTTTCAGTCATGTTTGACTCTTTGCAACTCCTGCACCCTAACGCGCCAGGCTCCTCTGTCCATAGAAGTCTCCAGGCAGGAATAATGGAGTGGGTTGCCATTCCATTCAATTAAACAGTTAATAAGAAAGTAGTGGGAAATGTGCTGTACATTTAGTATTCCTTTTCTAGAATATGTATAAGACATGATAACTTCTGCTAGATGAATTTTATTCCAATTTGAAATTAATAAAAATGAAAATAAGACCCTGAATAGATGATATTTATACAATATTCTGGCATCAAAGTAAATGTCTAGGGCTTGAAGTTAGAACCCCTGCATCCAAATGTCGCCTACTCCAGCTTATCCTGAAAATTGGGATCAGCTCATCTATTCTCAGTTCTTCTGTCTGATAATTGGGAAAGATACTGCCTGCCACACAAATTATAAAACGTTATATACATAGAGGGTACGAACCACCGAAATTACGGAGTTTGGTAAAACACAGGAGCTGCTGGAATCGAAGCACTGCAGGAGCAACGGTCGCAGTGCTTTGGGGCAGGTGTTATGAAGAAGGCCTGGATAACGGAAAACATGTCCAAAGGGAAAGTGAGTCAGGTGGGCACTGCATAAAGGGCTTAATCATGGGCTTCCCAGGTGGCGAGGTTGACACAGAACCTGCCTGCCAATACAGAGACACAAGAGACGAGGGTTCAGTCCCTGGGTCTGGAGAGGAAAGTGGCGATCCATTCCAGCATTCTTTCCTGGGAAAACCCATGGAGAGAAGAGCCTGCAGGACCACAGTCCATGGGGTTGGACACGACTGAGCACATGAGCACGCACAATAGAAACACGGGACATATCAACCTGGGGAGGGAAAATAGGCTGACATGGTTTCCCCACGGCTTGCAGCGATTCAGTTTATACTGAAGTTCTACAAAGATGGGAAGGAGGATGGACTAAGTTGAAATGTAATCTCTGGCTCGTCAAGCAGAGGTTTAAAAAAAATCGGCAAGGAAGAGAATAGAAAATTAAGTATTAAATAAAATAAAGAAGAAAGACATGATGGAGGTAAAGTGTTCCAGAGAACATGAGGCGAAGAAGGGAGACTTCATAAAGTGTGAGGGATATCTTTGAAAGACTCAAATTAGTTCGGAGAGTAGAAATAGAATGATAGCTAAAATCTTAGGGATTTCTTGAGGTTTTGTATAATCATTAGAACTGTATGGTGAGGGTGTTCATGACAGATATAGGTGCTCTTCAGTAGCTCCTGAGCAATGAAATAGACTCCTGGGAGAATACAGACCCTTCATTCAGTGTTCAGTTTTGTATGTGAGAAATTTAGTACCCTTCTAGACAGATGGTCCAAGATTTCTGGGCCACTTCTTTGCAAAAGGAATTGTAAAGTCTTCTTTTGTTTTAAACGTTAAACAAAGATATTAATGAGCTTTCTTTGCATATCTTCATTCAGGAAAACTTACCATGTTTCTTCAAAATGTAATCTAAACAGTGCGAGAGGAGCAATGAAGGTCAGAGTACTTCTGGGCACATGTAATAAAGAGGACCTGAAAAATGGAAAATGTTTCCAAAGGTGAAATTAAGGTAGGTGGGTATTTTATAAAGTATGTAGATGCTGGAAAAGATTGAGGGAAAAGGAAGAGGGCGACAGGATGAGATGCTTGGATGGCATCACTGACTCAATGGACATGAGTCTGAGCAAACTCTGGGAGCTAGTGAAGGACTGGGAAGCCTGGTGGGCTGCAGTCATGCGGTCACAAAGACTCGGACACGGCTTAGTGACTGAACAACAATAACAGGTAGCGTAAACATGAAAGCTTTGCAGCATCATTTTGTTTTTAAGAACTGCACGATGAGAGTAACAAAGATATTGTTAGTTTTTGGACAATGAAAGTAAATTAATACTGTGCAATCTGCATATTTTCCAAAGCCTTCCATATTGCACCACCAATAGAAGAGCGTATTTTCCCTTTCAATATTTCTAATTTTAAAACTCATTAAGAGCAATTTATATTAACAGTGATACAATTAATGGAAAATGCTTGGGAAGCTTAAATTCTTGAATTCTATTTTGTGGATAAGATATTTGACCATCTGCAGTCTCTCTATTTCTAGTACAGAATTTAGACTCCATTCTCTCTCACACATGCCATCTTTAAAGGCTGAATTCACAGGATACCTCCTTCCTGAAGTAAGTTAATTTCCAGTTCTGTTAACTGTCTAAAGGTGAAATTCATTACAAGTTCTGAAAGCACACCCTGCTTATTTAAGGGATCACTGCCTCCCACGATGAACTAAGCTCCTGAGTATGTATCTCTCTCATGCTGCTTCCATTCCTCTCTCAACTGCATTGCAAAATATCTCTTCTGCACATGAACATTTATTTCTTCTCACGAGTGAAATTTGCTTCTTCCCTCTGAAGCCTCAGTGGTCCTAATGGATTCCTCAGTTACAGTATCTACATTCCCCTTGTATTTTGATTACTGTTGTCATTGTTAATCGATCCTAGCATAAAGGATTGTTCAAAACAGAAGTCTTCCTCTGGGAGAAGTCAGTGGACTGACAGATGGCCTTTCCTCCAGGGCAAACCACAGACACTCACCCACATTTCTCAGCTCATATCAGCAACACACATGTTACAGAGACATCCACTAGGAGTCCTGCTATGTGGATTAGGCCATTTATGTTAGAAATAGAATCACTGTACTCTATTAAAAGGTCTATGCAATGGTTGCCAAAATTAGTTAGAAATAAAAATTAGCAGGGAGCTTAAGAAAAGCAGAGGCTTACCTATGCTCTATATTAGACATTCTGGCTTATACTTCCCTAGAATTCAGTCCTATATGTTGTATCTTTAATGCTCTTTAATTTGAAACCACAGGCTAGTCCAAAAACACTCAGCAAATTAACTATATCCTGAGATATATGCATAAATGAATTTGAAGTATTTATAGTTCTACTGTGCAATCGAAGCAACCAAAATTCCTTACAAGAAATTAAGGCTTGAAACTAATTTTGTTTGCCTTCCTTTGCCTTATTTTGTATGTTTCCACCTCAAAGACCACTCAGAGTGGGATGTATTTTTGCAAGCAGAATTCTGGATACTCTGTTAGTATTCAAGACATTCTGGCATAATCTAAATCTGCCAGTCTTACCCCAGTTGAGTTCAGTTCAGTTCATTCACTCGGTCTTGTCTGACTCTTTGTGAACCCATGGATTGCAGCATTCCAGGCTTCCCTAGCCATCACCAGCTCCCCAAGCATGCTTAAATTCATATTCATAGAGTTGGTGATGCCATCCAACCATCTCATCCTCTATCATCCCCTTCTTCTCCCAGCTTCAATCTTTCCCAGCATCAGGGTCTTTTCGATGAGTCAGTTATTTGCATAAGGTGGCCAAAGTATTGAAGCTTCATCTTCAGCATCAGTCCTTCCAATGAATATTCAGGATTAATTTCCTTTAGGATGGACTGGTTGGATCTCCTTGCAGTCCAAGGGACTCTCAAGAGTCTTCTGCAACACCACAGTTCAAAAGCATCAATTTTTCAGTGCTCAGCTTTCTTTGTAGACCAACTCTCACATCCATACATGACTAGTGGAAAAACCATAGCTTTGACTAGATGGACCTTTGTTGGTAAAGTACTTATTAAAGCACAAAATGTAATTTGTTCAAAACTTTGTATTCCTATAAGGAAAGATATCTGTGCAAAATCAGGTAATTACAAATATTGAATGAGATGCCACTTTGAGATAAATTGATCAAAGCAAAACCCTCAAGGAAAAAGGATTAAGTATATGTGTAATGACTCAGACTTTTACCCCTGCCACTTGGCTAGTTTTAACTCTCACTGCTTCACTATTGTTGGTTGCATGAATTGATCTCTTAACAGTAAGAGCTGTATTCTGAACATCTCAGACAGTGCCTGGTTTCTGTCTGTTCCATAGCCATGGCACCATGCTGTGGGGATTTTTCTGACCACATGTATGCCTCTGAAAATAATCTCAGTATGTGTCATTAAATGCTATCAAATTTGGTCAATATTCCACATGAGTGTTAAGTATGGCTCAGCTGAGTCACTCGATGAGTCCCTGAAGTTACGGATTCAGTTTATAACACCTCCTAGAACAAGGGAATAAAAATAAAGCACCACTTACATCTACATTACATAAGTCTATGTATCTCAGTTCCTCTAGTGACTGAAGCTGTTGGGCCAGCTGCACAATAGAGAGAGTCTTACATTTTCATATACAAAGCATCCTAAAAATGCCCATCATCCCAAGGTGGAGTGAAGTGAAGAGAGTCTCCTTCCCATTTAACCCAAGGTTTAAACAGATATTTATCCATTTGCCATTGTCATGAAATGTTAACTGTACATTCCTCTTTCAGTATAAAATTAAAAAAATATTTTTAAACATAAAGTAAATCTCTCAGGATTAAAGGGTAAACACTTTTAGGGATGTGACAATTTATACAAGTGATGTTCAGTGGTCTGGCAGGGCAATTGGCAGGATATAAGTAAAGTAGAAGCTCAGATTCTGGAAGTCATTATTTTAATAATTGATGGTTTTTGTATATGACTGAAGGAGTTGCTGTCGAAAATATAAAATACAGGTCAAGGAGACTGGAGTGAAGAACACACAGGGTGATTCCCAGAGTCTGTTACCCCCCTCTGGATCACTTAGGTGATCTTTATGGTGGTCTTATGCTTAATATGAAAGGTATAGAGGAAAGATCTCCTGAGAAAACAAAAACAGCATGATATTGATGATAATACCAATAGCATTTATTGATTAATAATTATATGCAAGCACAGTTCTATTACTCCATTGTCTTTGATGTTTTAAAAAATAAATAAACAAACATAATCTTTAAAACAATAAAATATCACACTAAGGATCTCAGAAATAAGGCAAAGGGGTTTTAATCACTTTAGGTCAAAGTATCTAAAATGAAGAGAATCAATGACTTCTGTCTATTTATCTCACCAAACAAAATCTAGACACTCAGTACGGCATCTAAGACCCTTGGTGTTATCTGGTTGTCTCTCCCACCTGTACCTTAATTTTTCTAATTTCTATAACACAGTTTTACTGTTACGGATTTGATAGTAGTTCCTAGACTCACAGTGTGCAGCCTGGTCCCAGTGTCCAATGGACTTTCCGTTCCGCTTTTATTTACCTGCCAAGTTCTTTGTCCTTACTTCAAATACTGTGTTGGGTTTCCTCTGTGAAACCTTTTCCACAGATCAGTGAGGACAGCAAGGCCAGTGAGTCTTGACGCTAGAAAAACTTAGGATTAAGCCATATATTTTTTGTTCTCCTTCTGACATCTTTTTATTATTTTTTTCTTCTTTTAAGATTTAGATGAAACTGAGATATAATGTTGTGTAAATTTGAGGTTGTGTAAATTAACAGACACTTACTCCTTGGAAGGAAAGTTATGACCAACTTAGATAGCATATTCAAAAGCAGAGACATTACTTTGCCAACCAAGGTCTGTCTAGTCAAGGCTATGGTTTTTCCTGTGGTCATGTATGGATGTGAGAGTTGGACTGTGAAGAAGGCTGAGCGCCGAAGAATTGATGCTTTTGAACTGGTGTTGGAGAAGACTCTTGAGAGTCCCTTGGACTGCAAGGAGATCCAACCAGTTTATTCTAAAGATCAGCCCTGGGTGTTCTTTGGAAGGAATAATGCTGAAGCTGAAACTCCAGTACTTTGGCAACCTCATGAGAAGAGTTGACTCATTGGAAAAGATTCTGATGCTGGGAGGGATTGGGGGCAGGAGGAGAGGGGACGACAGTGGATGAGATGGCTGGATGGCATCACTGACTCAATGGATGTGAGTCTGAGTGAACTCCGGGAATTGATAGCGGACAGGGAGGCCTGGCGTACTGCAATTCATGGAGTTTCAGAGTCAGACACATTGAGCGACTGAACTGAACTGAAATTTGAGGTGCCCAAAGTATTGATCTGATGCATTTATATGTTGAAATATGGTCACCACTGTAGCATTAGCTAACACCTCCATCATGTCACATGATTATCATTTTTTGGTGGTAAGGTCAATTAAGATCTAAACATTTTCCAAAGAAGACATACAGATGGCCAAAAGACACATGAAAAGATGTTCAGCATCATTAATTATTAGAGAAAGGTAAATCAAAACTACAGTGAGGTATCACTTTATGCTGTTCAGAATGGCCATCATTAAAAATTATACAGATATTTAATGCTAAAGATGATATGGAAAAAAGGGAACCCTCCTACATTGCTGGTAGGAATATAAGTTGGTACAGCCACTATGGAGAGCAGTACAGAGCTTCCTTAGAAAACTAAAAATAGAACTACCATATGACCCAGCAATCTCACTACCAG
>SJYF01000525.1:74340-97796 GCA_006410515.1 Procapra przewalskii | reverse complement strand
CCAATTGGCGATGCTATCTGGGTTATTCAATATTTTATTCAATGTTGACTCGGAAAGAACCTAAATAAGGTGAGCTGATCAATAGGACAGATATCAGTTACAAAGCAGTGAAAACACAGAAAGACTGGAAAAGGGACTGAATTTCCTATAATGAACATAAATTCTTGCTCAAGGATTGAGAAATTTTGTTAGAAAATTGTTCATTTTCTAAGTTGCTTTTCTTTGTAAGAAATTTTAGCCCGTAATGTTTTTGTCCCCTTGACAATGGTTAGTATAGTATAAGTAAACTTTGTGAGGCTTGCTTTGGGACCAAGATTTTAATTAATTTGGTACGGAACCTAAAATCACTGAATCTAAAACTGCCTGAGAATTAGAAAATTAAAATGGCAGAGAATAATAGTCATCCATTGGTTTTAGTCATCTATCATGTACAATAAAATCTATTTATTTTAATAGATAAACGTACTCAAACATGACTAACATTTCTGAGTGTGTTTAATGAATTACTGTACCAGTTAACTGCTACTGCTGCTGCTAAGTCACTTCAGTTGTGTCCGACTCTGTGAGACTCCATGGACCGCAGCCCGCCAAGCTCCTTCATCCATGGGATTTTCCAGGCAAGAGTACTGGAGTGGGGTGCCATTGACTTCTCCATACCAGTTAACTAACAAAGCATGAAATCTAGTATTAAAAATGATGCATCAAAATGTCCATGGCTAGACTCAATAGAAGTTATTTCTCTAATTTATCTGTGCAGGTATTCTTGGTCACTGAGGGCTGTCCTCCAAGTGCTTTGAGGATGCAAATTATTTCCAGTTTGTGCCTTCTTCTTAGTTGACTAAGATCTCAATGTTCTTTGCATCCTCCAGAGGAAGGGCAAGCAATATGGAGGAATCATATATAGCTCACTTTCTACCTTGGCATGGAAATGAAATATATCACCTTCTCTACTACTCCACAGAAAAAAATTAAACACTTGGCCCCACCTCAGTGCATGGCAGGCTGGGAACATCCTATAATGTGGCTACTTCCAGCCAAACTGTGAGCACAGGAACACAGATTTTTATGTACAACTGTCTTTGTCACAAATCTCGTTAATCCTTCATCCAGGATAGTGAATTTTTATTTCAGTGATAAATTTCCCATAATAATAAAAGACGACTAAGAAGAAAATATGAAAAGTGAAAATTGTAATCATCTTAGGACTGGAAAGCTATTTTCATTTTGAGCAAATAATCTGAATTTACACGGAGGGTCTTGTCCTTTTTGATGACAGGCAATTTTTTTTCTTCCAAAAATGATTTCTCTTGAATATTAACTAGAAACTAGGGGTTAATGGTTGTAGAGCGTAGAGTACCTGGAAAAATTTGTTGCCATGACAATGTAATTCACATCATTAATAACTTGTATTTATTTCCTCTTTCTTCAAATAGGTGAAATTTAAGAAAAGCTAAAATAATCTCTAAAATGCCAGAAAACTAAGAGACTTTCATTAGAATCATAAATAGTCATGTTTCTACCACTTGAAGATGATTAGAAAGAAAGGAAATAAAATTTCCCTGTAGTCAGCTTAGATGCAAACTTATTGTATGCTAGACAAAATCTCTTCTTTTTAACCTTGATCAATGTGTTCGTACATGCACATGAAATGGCAGTTCATATTCAAGCTGCTCTCTATATATCAAATATATTAAGTGTGCATATTTTATGTCATTTTTAATAAGGAAAGGTACAATAAAATAAAGCAGCAATAATAGTGTTTAGAACACTGAAAGTGGGTGCAATTTAACCCAAAATATTGGAAAAAGTACAATTAATTTCATGTTCTTTAGCTTAATAAAATATTCCTATATATACATACTTCCTATGTTCTAAATTAAATTATTTCTGTCCTAATGTGTGACTCCAGAATGCTAAGGGGATTATAGTCCTTACTGCTTACTGCAAAAAGAAGAGAGAAAAAGAAAAAAAATTAGATTTTTCAATAACATTTTAATGCTCCCAGGCCATGAAATTTCATTTTACTGCCTACCTTTTCCCTCCATATTTAATCTCCAGCTTCCTTTTCCACAGGATATTAAAATATGTTCTTTTTTTTTCATTCAAAGAAAGAGGAAGAAGAGAAAAGGCCATACTGCTCTCCATCATCTCTCTCATTTCCAATTTTGCTTCTTTATATGTGGAACTGTTGGAGGAAATTATGTGCTAGAATGGCATTCTCTAAATTTTGTGAAACACTCACCATTCATAATGTTAATAGGTAGAATATGAAAAAATTCTTATTTCAAATGTTTAAGATTCAGTAGTATAAGCAAAATTAAATAATTTTGTTTCTAGCTGCAAAATTTCCTATAGTTTTCAATTAGCTTCTGCCCCTCAAAGAGAAAATAGGCTATTACAAATATGCCTTCTGATCATCAAAGAAATGGAATATGTAGGGGCCTCCAAAAGTTATTTGTAATGGAACACTTCTTGCCAGACATTTTGCAAGATTATTACTCACTTGAATGCTTTCTGGGAAACACCAGCTCAAACTCTCACACAGACTCTCAGGGACACCTTAAGCTTTTTTTCTCTATTATAGCCTTGTTTGAGCCCTATTTCAAATATCTTGCTATTCTCTACCCCATCTCTTTTTATCTATGGCTCCAATATTTGTTTCAATGACTTCTACTATGAAAAAGAAAAGCTAAAACATTATTAGCTCTTGTATGAAAAGCTATCTTAGCTAGGGTAGGAGAGTGGAAAATATGATTCACCAAGTTTTTGGTATTGACATTTTTTTTTTGCCTCAGTGACTATAAATTTGAAAGGCAAGACATTGTCCTTCCAATAGCAGATGCACAATAATAAGACTAATAGCTTTCTGATGTTCAGCCCCAAATAGGGAAGAAAATGCATTACATGACAAATGGAAAATGGCCCCTTTCAGAAAACTTTTATTTTAACTGTTAATTTCTAGACCACTTTAAACTTGCAGGAGAGTTTTCAAAGTAGTAAGGAGAACTGTATAGATGGCACACACAGCTCCGGTCATGTTAGCATCTTACATAACCATGGAACGTTTTATCAAAACTATGAGATTAACTTGGGAAAGCACTATTAATTAAAGTACAGAACTCACTTGAATTCTACCACTCTTTCTTGATGTCTTCTTTTTGTTCCAGGATCGAATCCAAGTGCAACACTGTGTTGAGTCTTCACATTCCCTGTGGTCTGTGACAAGTCTTCAGTCTTTCTTGGCCTTTTAAGACAGTCGCACTTTTGAAGAGTACCAATCAGTTATTTTGTGCAGTGTCCCTTGGTTTGGGTTTGTCTGATGTTTTCTCACAGTTTGATTGTGGTCCGTCTCGTCAAAGCTATGGTTTTTCCAGTAGTCACGTACGGATGTGAGAGTTGGACCATAAAGAAAGCTGAGCCACAAAGAATTGTAACATTTAAATTATGGTGATAGAGAAGATTCTTGAGTGTCCTTTGGACTGGAAGAAGATCAAGCCAGTCAATCCTACAGGAAATCAACTCTGAATATTCATTGGAAGGCCTGATGCTGAGGCTAAAGCTCCAATACTTTGGCCACCTGATGCAAACAGCTAATTCATTGGAAAATACCCTGATGCTGGGAAAGATTGAGGGCAGGAAGAGAAGTGGGTGGATGAGATGGTTGGATGGCCTCACCGACTCAATGGATATGAGTTTGAGCAAGCTCCAGGAGATAGCAAAGGACAGGGAAGCCTGGCATGCTGCAGTCCATGGGGTCACAAAGAGTTGAACCCAACTCAGCCATTGAACAACAACAACTGCATTATTGAAAAGGATAAAACAGAAGTGCTACACACTTTTCAGTGCCTGACGGCAAGGAGTTAACAATGCTAATCCATGGTAGCAATGATTTTAACTTTGATTACTTTGTTAAGATGGTGTGTTCTGTAATTCCCTCTGTAAACTTTACATTTTTCTTTGTAATTCATGAATATTTTGAAAAAGATACTTTGAGTCTATGCAAATACGCCTTTTTCTGCTTAACTTTTCTTACTCATGTCAGTATCCATTAGTGGCTTTTGTCACTGGAAATTATACCCGTGGCATTCCAATGGTGGTTTCCTAATGTCTTCAATTTTTCCGTAGCTATTCGTTGAAATTCTCCAATAAAAAAGAGTTGCTGCTTTTCCTTCATTTATTTATTCAGCTAGACATTTATATCAATATGAATTTGTAGTTCTCTAATTCTTTAGCTTATAATCTAATATGATAGGTACTTATTGTGTTGCTCAATTTTTTCCAAACAGAAGCTTTTAGCAAGCACTAATTAAAATGAGTTATGTCATCTTTATAGAGTGTTTTGGAACCCTGTATGTGTAACGGATCAAGTTCAGTGAAGTGAGAGTTGGGGATGGAAAGGATTTGTTCCGGAAACCCTGCCTCTGCTTTGTTTGAATTGTGTACATGCTAGAGAGACACTTGTGTGTATTTGGCCTTGTGCTCTGAGTAGTTTCTTGCCTCTGCTGATCTGTGTCAGCAGATGAACTGGCCCCTGGCAAAGGTCGCTCTCAATAGTTGCTGCTCTGTGTGCATAATGAGCCCTCGGCATAGACCCTGATCATTACTGAGTGCTGGGTGCCTGGTAGATCCACGAGAGACTCTCTTCTCTGGACTCCACTACTGTCCTGTTTGCATTATATACCCAGTCTGGCAGGTTAAAGGGATGTGCTTGTAAGGACAAATCACTTTTACTTGCAGTCCCAGGTGCCTTCTATTCATCAGAGAGAACCAGGGTCTCAGCTAAGCCACAAAGACTGCTCCTTGGGCATGATGTAACCGTGTCGCCCACAGCATGCATTCCCACTTAATATTATATCTGGATGGAATCGATGCAGTCACACATTTACTCACCTCAGCTTCAGAGAAGGGCTGGGAACTTGAGTATCGCTTTAGGCCTAGGGAGCAAGAATCAGTTTATTTTCTTCATTTTCCTCTGCATTATTTGTAAATTTCATAATACTGCCCATACCTTTAAATAGAAGAAATGCAAAATGATGACAAAGGTCCACAGAGTCTAGCTGTGGGTTTTCCAGTAGTCACATCTGGATGTGAGAGTTGGACCATAAAGAAGGATGAGTACCAAAGACTTGATGCTTTTGAACTGTGGTGCTGGAGAAGACTCTTGAGAGTCCCTTGGACTGCAAGGAGATCAAGTCAATCAATCAGAAATATCCAGAAATCCATTCAGAATATTCATTGGAAAGACTGATAGAGAAGCTGAAACTTCAATACTTTGGCCATCTGATACGAAGAGCTGACTCACTGGAAAAGACCCTGATGCTGGGAAAAATTGAGGGCAGGAGGAGAAGGGGATGACAAAGGATGAGATGTTTGGATGGCATCACTGGCTCAATGGACATGAGTTTGAGCAAGCTCCGGGAGATGGTGAGGGACACAGAAGCCTGATATGCCACAGTCCCTGGGGTTGAAAAGAGTTATGCATGACTGAGCAACTGAACAACCTCGGGAACTCCGTGTAACTTGAATTAAAGAGCAGGTTGACCAAATGTGTCTGGGTCTACCAGAGCAGGAACAACTGTATATGTAGGGCTCTGCTCTTAACACTTTACATGTATAATTGATTTCAATTAGTGATTGCTACAAGCTTCTGCTTGGAATAACTTGAGCAACATGATAAATAACTATAGTATTAGATTATAACCTAAAGAATTAGAAATCTGCAAATTTTTATCGGTATCTCTTTTGTTTGTTTGGCTCCTCTCTCATCCTCGTAGATTAAGCCCATTCATTAAGCTCAGTGTAACTCTTATTATATTGAGTAAAAAGAGGAATGAGGAAAAGGAGACAAAAAATTTGTTTTTATGCAGAACTTGCCAAATGTCCTTTCTGAATGGTCATTTATATACATACTCAATATATATATTCATTTAATCTTTATAAAATCCCCAAGAAATACCATTGTTATTGTCAATTTACAGGAAAAGCAACTGAGACTCATAAAAGGCAAGTAGTCTATGAACTTATCACAGGCTAGCTAGTAAGTAGCAGAACTGGGCTCTGAACCAAAACACCTGCTTCTAAAGTCTGCGCGACTAACAGAAAAAAGGATAGCAAGCTTATCATTTGGTCATTTAAGCTCGAATTTGCATAATCTGCCACTACGGACATCAGAGCTTCCTCTAGGCCTTTGCCAGTTGCAGGTTATAAGAATGTCTTCGTCACTGGCACTCCATTTTGTCAACAGGATCAGTTGGTCGTTCATTTTTTTTCCTGGTTTAACATTTACTGAAACTCTGCCCTGTTTTAGGGTCTGTGCCAAATGTTAGGTGAGGGAAAGATTGGAGAGAGAATACAGAAATAAGTAAGACAAAATCTTGATCATTAAGAAAAAAAAACTTACACTTATTAAAAATTGCTTCAACTGTTACTACTGAATAGATGCTTTGGATATTTATTGAGAATCTTGAGAGGAAGCAACTTACTCTGAAGTAGGAAGTAGGCAGGACTTCCCCTGTGGCTCAGCTAGTAAAGAATCTGAAGAAAGAAATGCAATGCGGGAGACCTGGGTTTGATATCTGGGTTAGGAAGATCCCCTGGAGAAGGGCACGTCTACCCACTCCAGTATTCTGGCCTGGAGAATTACACTGATTCTATAGTCCATGGGATTGCAAAGAGCTGGACATGACTGAGTGACTTTCACCCTCACTTTCAGGAAGTGGGCAAGGTTTTGTGGAGGAGCCAAGATATTAAAAGCTGGACAGAGAGGAATTCCACCTATTGTAGGTGAGACCAATTCACTCACAGTGTATTAGGAGAACTGTGGGAAGTTGGAAGTGGCTCAAAATAGAAGCACTTGGTGAAGGAAGGCGATGGAAGTGGGAAAGTAAAACACACGGGGGAAAAGTTAGAGAAATAGGCAGGTTTCGGCAGGTCTTGAAAAGCCATGTACCAAATGGATTCTTGGTTTCCTTGGTGAGTAGGAGCCACTGCTGGGTGAAGAAAAGAAAAGAAAATAGAAACACACAGGGACCAGATATCAGTACACAGGTGCTTTGTCCCTGGCTTGGCCAAAATCAGGCTGCCTGATGCTGGATGAAGCAACC
Source organism: Procapra przewalskii (assembly GCA_006410515.1). Classification (NCBI taxonomy): domain Eukaryota; kingdom Metazoa; phylum Chordata; class Mammalia; order Artiodactyla; family Bovidae; genus Procapra; species Procapra przewalskii. Next base: position 90,693 of record SJYF01000525.1, on the reverse strand, counting down.
CTCCTTTCTGGGCTTCAATTACTCATTTGCAAAGTGAGGACCTAGCTTCCTATTATTTCTAGGATCTCTTCCAGCTCTCAAATCATATCTATTTCCATAATTATCCATTTGCGGTCTTTGTATAGGAAGTGGTCTGAAACACACTGGAAAATAAAAAGCGCCGCTGATCCCAACCAGAGATGCCAGGGACTTGGAGAGGTAATTGGTAGCATCCGTCACAAAGCATCAGTGTGTACTGCTGCGAGGGCTGAGGCTCTGCGGCTGCGGCTCAGACCTGAACACCTCGGTTCCACCCAAGATTTATCCCTGGCAATTCTGCAAATTGTTATTCTAATGCCTGTGGGGATGGAGTTTCATAGCTGCAAGCCACTCTATCAGAGGGCTATTTGGCTCATAGCAGCTTAACTCTGGGAGCAAGATGTTTTATTTAGCCCTCAAGGTTCTCATGGGAAGAGGGGAAGATAGTTGCTGGGTGTGTGGATGCTAACAGTTTTTATAGCTGGAGCAGAAAAGAAAAAAACTGTCACACTTTATTTGCGTATATATTTGTTTAGCAGTTATATCCATTTCTTCTCCGAAATACCATTTTGCAATATATATGACCACCAAATATTTGTTTTACAGTCAGCAAATATTTAATGAGTCAATGTGGAGAACATTTGCAATGAAACACACTCCTCCTACCCGTCTCAACACAGACACACACACACACACACACACACACACACACACACACACACAAACATATATGCATAGTTTAGGGAGAAGAGAGAAAGCATTCCCTCTCCCAGGGAAAGTAAGTTGGCTGAAATATATACCTTACTTGTGGCTCCCATGTTGGAGACTTTTTTTTCCTCCAAGGTCATGTATAAGTAGACATCTGTAAAATCAAACTGCATGTGAGACTTCCTCTGTTCCTTTTAGTTTCTGTTCGGCTGGTGGAAAAATCTGCCAGAAAGTGAGAAAATATTAGAGAATGCCAAGAAAAATTTCTTCCTATTCAGTTGCCATGAATTTGAGAGCAGCCGTTGAGAAGGCTTCTCTCCTTGGGACACCAGATTCACAGAGCAGAGGTCAAGGGCGCAGCCCGTTCCGGGAGTCCAGGCCCCAGCATCCCGGCTGCCTGGGCTTAGCTCCCCTGGCCATCAGGACTCTGATAGCACCTCTCCTATTTCACCTGCAAAGCACATGATAATGTTCTCTTGGTTATTCTACTGTTTCCAGAACGTCGGTCACTCTTTTTTTTAATGTCCCAGTTTTCCCATTGGTCCTCTGTGTGACTTCTTACCTTGTGACTGATGGAGACCTATAACCAGAGTTTTCCAGCCGCTCACTGCACACTCTCTTGATTCCTCTGTATCCTGTGGTGGAGCCCTTTTCATTCTGGACTTCACCTTTTCATCTTTATCTCACTTCCAGAGCCTTCTTTTAAGGTGATAGGTGCTTCATAAATTCATTACCAAGATTCCAGATTACTGTGGCTCTGTAGCCACGAGACTAATATTTACATTGCAGCTGGTTATTAGGAAAAGGAAGGCCAACTTTTTGTTTGGTGGGTTACATCTGAGTATGGCTTTTCTGCAGAAAGTTCTGGCAAGGGAAGCTATGTGTGGCTGATCCACTTTGCTGTACAGCAGAGACTAACACACCGATGTAGAGCAACTATACTCCAGTTTTAAAGAAAAGAGCTAGGTAGTGGGCATACTTCATTTAAAATGGATAATCAGCAAGGACCTACTACATAACACAGGGAGCTCTGCGCAATATTATGTAGCAACCTAAATGGGAAAAGAATTTTAAAATGAAAAGATACATGCATATGTATACTGAATCACTTTGTTGTACACTGGAAAATAAAGCAACATTGTTGATCAACTCCAATATAAAAAGTTTAAAAAAAAGGTAAAACGACAAACTCTCAAAAGTCATCCTTGCAGAAATGACAGAAGTGAAGTGAAGTGAAGTGAAAGTCGCTCAGTCATGTCCGACTCTTTGTGACCCCATGGACTATACGGTCCACAGAATTCTCCAGGCCAGCATACTGGAGTGAGCAGCCTTTCCCTTCTCCAGGGGATCGTCCCAACCCAGGGATTGAACCCAGGTCTCCCACATTGTGGGCAGATGCTTTACAAGCTGAGCCACAAGGGAAGCAAATGACAGAGATATTGCCTAAACTATGATTCTGCATGAATTAGTCACTGTATTTCCTGAACAACAAGGAAGGTCTAGTGAACATCTGCTTGCATTTCAAGTCCACGCCCCCTTGCAGGACTTTCCCAGAGGGCTGCGCCTGCCTTTCCCCTGGGAGGCCTGAGCACTTTGCAAGCCCCGCAGCGACTGCTGGCTCACGCCACATGGACTCAGGTGCTCCCCTGTCTCCTGCCCAGGCTGAGCACGACGGCCTCCGAGGCAGGCATTGGGCTTTATACCAATTTCCATCCAAAGCACACAGCATGTTACTTGGCATCTAGAAAGCTTTCCAAAGACACTGACTAACTATATAAATAAATGCTTAAAGGGGATAGCTGGATCAATGATCAAAATTGAGCAATTTGAATTTTCCCAATTCTGCAGAAGAAACATACCTGCATTCAAATCAGTCACTTGCGCCTTGGGTTTAACTGTCCTTTTGAAAAGGGACACTTTTGAGCTCCAAAACATATCATTTTTTTTTCTCCCTGTCGGGGGAGTTTGTAATTTCCTCGATTCTGTCTCATCGCAACAAAAATTTGAAGCAAGGGAGGGACCAGCATTACAGTCCTCAGATGGACCAGATTACAGCTCAGCTTTATTTAGACTGTAAAGGAAAATACATCCTATAGGCATGAGGGCATGCTGACCCGAAGATCTAAAGAAAAGAGAGGCCCCCAGCCCAATTTTGGCTCCCCTTTCCATGTTTATCCTCCTCCCCCTGGGCCTGCCCTGTGTAAACTGGGCTAGCCAGGAGTGCTGCTTGTCTTACCTGAAGTCCTCACTCTGGTCCTCGGACCTTTGCTCTATTTTTGCAGGCTTTTCCCCTCCTTGTCTTTTAGCCACCGCCATTCTGGACTCCATTTTCTTATTCTAACTGCCTAACATCCCTAAGTAGAGAAAAGCCACTGAAACGAATCCCTATATGATCATTAAACCCTGTCTGCCCTCAGAATGTTGATTCATAGAGAATTTGATCATCACCAATCGAATTCTTTGTGTGTGTATGAATGAGGGTATCTTTTTGCACGTCTCAATCAGGGCTTTTCTCCTGCACAATTTTAGGAAAGAAAGGTAAAATATATTGCTTAAAACTAACTCTGAATTGCCCTCTTCTATTTTCGGTAGGAACCCATTCTCAGCATACGTAAGGCTTTATGTGTGGTCAAACACATGCAACTATGCATGACAACTAGATAGATGTATAAACAGGAGGGGAAGAACAGGTAAGTATCCTTTTGGGAAGGAAGGTTCCAGGACCATCTGTCTTATAAGGTCTAAGTTCTCTGGCATCTCAATATTTTTTTTTTCTTTCTTTCTTATTCATCTGCAATGAGGCTCTTCCAGATACTTCTAACTTTCCTTCATTCTTCACTGGCCTCTTTCACAGAAATTGAACATGACCCATGGGTACAATCCATGGGGTTGCAAAGAGTCGGACACGACTGAATGACTTTCCCTTTCCCTTTCTGAGTTCCAGAAACACTGAGTTCATCAAGGTGGAGTCTCTCTCTGACACTCCAAATGCATTTGGGGAACAATGACTTTTGTCTCTTTATCTTAGATATCTGTTTACATATGGGCTTTGAAATATCTCTGAAAAAAAGTTGTCTTTCACCTTTAAAAGTTAGTTCTTTGACCTAGAGCCTAAAGAGCCTCACATTGGAAATGTGCCATGCAAATTTTCTCTCTTTCTCCTACATTTTAACTTTTCTATCTCCACTCTATCCTTTCCCTCATTCTTAAAAATGTGCACTCCCCACATTTGTGTGCGTGTTAGCTAGGTCAAATCAGTCGTGTCCAGCTCTGCTACCCTACCACCAGGCCCCTCTGTCCATGGCGATTCTCCAGGCAGGAATCCTAGAGTGGGTGGCCATGGCCTCCTCCAGGGGGTCTTTCCAACTCAGGGATCAAGCTTGAGCATCTCATGTCTCCTGCACTGGCAAGCAGGTGCTTTACCACTTCCCACCCTTAAAAAAGAAAGAAAAAAAAATCCTGTTGATTTGTCAAAGCTGTATTTCCATTCATTTGCCTTCATTCAATCAATGCAACTGTGTTTTGTTTTTTCTTTTAACTATACCTGCTCTCTTCACTTCTCCCCTCATTCCTTAATCCCTGACCCGAACTCTCAGCCACTACAGTGAAGCTCCTTTTATGAGGGTCAGCAGTGACTGAAATGCTGAAGTCTCATTGAAGATGCAGGTTGAGCATAAAGCCATGAAGCATGTACCTTGGAACTCTCTTGCCTCTGTGACAAGACTGCATCTCCTTCTTCATGCTTACTATCCCCTCGTGGCACACGTTTCTGGAACTCCATCATGTCTACGTGCGTCTCTTCCTCCTAGAAACACACTTAGATCACAGTGATCGCCTCCCTGCAAGCGTATGTGATCGTGTAACTGAGTTCCAGCAATCGAACGTGAGGAAAAGGGGAGTGACCCACAGGAAGAAAGAACTGTCTAACTGTGTTAAGCAGAGTCTATTGATGTACACCGAGCTGTATCATACAGACGACTTTAACTTCTATTGTGTTAAGCTACCAATGTCTTTAAATAGCATTTGACCTAACCTGATAATGCAATTCTCGATTCTTTCCTCTGCACTCACCCTGTAAATATGAGTTTTCCTCATGGTCATACTTCCCACTGTTTTTTCAGTACCTTCATATGTTACCTTTGTAAACGTTCTCTTTTCCTGTGGTTCCAGTCTCCCAGTCTCTAGCTCCGGCAAGAACTACTTCCTTCAGATTTGTGGTTACCTCTGGCTACTGAATTTCAACATCTGGGTACTTGATACCCACCTCAAATTCAAATATGATCAAACTTAAACATACTGTTATCTCTGCCCACCGTATTTCCCCCTAAAAATAAAAAAGTAAATAAAAACCTAGCTGGATAGACTGACACATGGATACAAGGATAGCTATAAAATGAAGATAAATGGATAGCTGTAAATAAAAGATACATGGATAGCTATAAAATGAAGCAAGCATGTTGTTTTTTATTATTCAGGCACCAAGTCATGTCCGACTATTTGTGACTTCATTGACCATAGCCTTCCAGGCTCCTCTGGCCAAGGAATTTTCCAGACAAGAGTACTGGAGCAGGTTGCCGTTCTCTTCTCCAGGACACCTTTCCAATTCATGGACCAAAACCACACTCCTGCATCTCCTGCGCTGGCAGGTGGATTCTCTACCAGCGAGCCACCTGGGACGCCCTAAAGCAAGCATAGAAAAGATTAAGCTGCGTGGTAACACAAAAAACATGAAGATCAACTATTTTGTAGTTTTAAAAAATAATGTCAAATATTTGAAACATTTTATAATAAAACACTAAAAAAATTTTCAAAAATAGAAATCATATATTCTTATTATTTGTGAGTAATTGGTCATAGTAAGGTAACCAAACAATATTTCACTTTCCCTGACCCAAGAGAGTCAGTAAATGGCAGATCAGACTCTACTGTCTCCCTGAACTCAGCAGCAGCTATCTTTGAAATGTGCCCCAGGGATACGCCACACTAGAGCTTGGGACTCAAACAAATTGCTGCAGTACCATAGACTTCATATTTTAGAGGCTCAAAATGCATTTAAGATTCTCACTGTGCTCCTGAATCTTTTAAAATAGTAGATTTATTTGGCTTTCCTCTCTTTACTTTCAAAATATATTTGAACATGAAATCCAGTTATGTAATATCCATCAATATCTAGCATAAACTGTGGAAAGTGCCAGGCTAAATTTGTTAGTAAACAAACTCCTCCTCATCCCCTGAACACAAAGTGCTTCTTTACTCTCACCGCTGGTTCTGGACAGTGCTGCTTCCGTTCCATGGAGCACACTTGCCTTTATCTCTGCCTGGTTAATGCACGCATGTCTGCAGTCATGCCTTCAGACATTGGTTCTACCCCTTCCCAGCTTTGTGTTGATAATTCTAAATAATTCTTTAAACATTCTGAGCTTCCTTCCTCACTGCTGGAAAAAAAGAGAGAGAGAGAGATAATAATATCTACCTGACTGAGTGACAGTTAAGTTTAATAAGATACTATTCTCCAAAATTGCAAGCCTATAGTCCATAATAAATATGCTTCCATTTTCTCTTATTTTGGAAAGGTAGGTTAGTGAAGCACGCTTAAGAGTAAGAAAGCACACTTAGTGTGGGAAACACTTTTTTGGGAGGAAGGGGAGCCGCTTAAAAAATGCATTTCCTTGGTGATGGCTTCCCTTTCTGCAACTAAATGTGCCTATAGTCATGCTCTCTTGCAAAACAAACCATAAATTTCAAAACACAAAACTCTTCAGTGAGCCTGCTTTTTTCTCCTAATATAATCCAAATCATTCAACAAGGCTCATAAGCCCTTTTGTAATGTGACAAAGGGGTCAGAGATGTGCTGAAATACAGAGATTCTCCTAACCGGAGAGGCCCAAGACTCAGGATAATGGTCTGGGCAGGAGACAGCTTCTTTTAACTGTTCCAAGACGGCTAAGGATTACTTGTATGTATCAACCTGACTGAACTACACGGTGCTGAGATATTTAGTAAAATACAGGTGTTTCCGTAAGGGTATTTTTGTGGGAGATGGACATTTAAATCAGTGGACTTTGAGTAAATATATTGCTTTTCGCAATGTAGGTAAGCCTCATTCAATCAGTTGAAGCCTTGAATGGATCAGAAAGACTGGCGGAGAATTCTCTAGCAGACTGGCTTTGGACTTCACTGCAATATCAGTTCTCCCTGATTATATGAAAGACTGCGTTCATATTCAAGCTGAAACATTGACTCTCCTGGGCCTCCTACCTACCAGCTTTCAGGCTGGAACTTTAGCCTACTGGCTCTCCTAGGTGTCTAGCCTTCCAGCCCACTCTACAAATGGCTTGCCAGCCTCCACAGTCTCATGAGCCAGCTCTTTATAACAATCTCCTCCTATATCCATGCTGTGCTTACTTGCTTAGTTGTGTCTGACTCTTTGTGACCCTAAGGACGGTAGCCAGCCAGGCTCATCTGTCCACAAGGCTTCTGCAGGCAAGAATACTGGAGTGGATCCCCATGCCCTCCTCCAGGGGTCTTCACAACCAGTGATCAAACTCAGGTTTCCCACAGAACCCAGGTTTCCCACCCAGGTAAAGCAGACAGGTGCTTTACCATCTGAGCCACCAGAGAAGCCCCAAAATACTGGAGTGGGCAGCCTATTCCTTCTCCAGGGGTTCTTCCCTGCCCAGGAACTGGGGCCTCCTGCATTGCAAGTGGAGTTTACTAGCTGAGCTACCATGGAAGCCCAACTGCATCTATAGATATGGCTATATCTGTATCTATCTGTATCTACCTGTATCTTTCTATATCTATCTATATCTATCTATCTGTGTATATATATATATATGTAACTATGTCCTATTGGTTCTATTTTTCCTGAAGAACTCTGAGTGATACAGTGGAATTAAAATGTTAGCATTTTCTGTGATTTTCATTAAGTGAAGTTTGGGGAACAGTGCAGGTTCTACTTATCAAATGCACTGTGGCATGCCTTCTTCCAGGCCTTCGGGTTTTTGTCCCCCCTGCCTGGAAATAACTTTCCTTTCTCCTAGTTCCCTTATGGTCGTCTCACCTCTGCTCAGCCAGAGGTTCTCTTTGGCGCTGTTCCTTCTGGCAGGCTTTCTTCCATGGCACCTGTGGGGCCCCACAGAGCTGCATCAGGTGCTTCTTTCATCAGCCTGCTAATATCCTGACTGATATCCTAGGCTAACATCCTAACAGCCCTATGCTTGGCTCTGTCCTGGTTGTCTCTCCAGGGTTCTAAAACTACTGACCTACCTCCCCTCTAGATTCCAAGAGACTGAGTGAATAAGTCACCAGATCCGCTTCATAATATATCCCTAACATTTCACCCAGTACCTATCTTATGACAGGTCTTCAAACAATATCTGTTAAATGAACAAATAAGTAGAAAATATATCCACAGTTTCAAGAAGAGTTGCAACTCAAAGCAATCTAGAAACACTGCAACTCAAAAAAAAAATCAAGTGAAACAGAACACAGGACGGAAGCAGCAACAAGACTTCTTTTTGCTCAGCAGCACAATTAAAACCGAACAGCGTGTTATCCTTAATTTAGCATCTGGAAGAAGGACCACTCACACAGAGGTAATTTCTGTATATTTAATACGGTAATCAACTTGGGAGTCCTTAAAAGGAGGTCACAATATTTTCTCTACAGGCTGATACAGTAAATGTTTCAGGTTACACGGCCTTTGGGTCTTCCTTAGTGGCTCTGACACTAAAAAAATCCACACGCAATGCAGGAGACTCCAGTTTCATCCCTGGGTTGGGAAGGTCCCCTGAAGAGGGGCAGGGCAACTCACTCCAGTATTCTTGCCTGGAGAGTCCCAAGGACAGAGGAGCCTGGCAGGCTGTAGTCCATAGGGTCTCACAGAGTCTGACATGACCGAAGTCCTTAACACACATGCGTGCACATGGTCTTTGTTGCAACTACTCAACCGTGGCATCACAGCATAAAATAACCCATAGACAATACATAAGAAAATGAATATGTGTGTGTTTGAAAAACCTTTATTCAAAGGTACTGGTTATATTTGGCTCATAGACGATAATTTGCCTACACCTGCTCTGAATGAAAGATTCTCAGCCCATGAGCGGGAAGGACTGCTTGTATTGTTTCTCCATAGGCCATTATCATCAAGCCCCAGACATTTTCTATAATCACTATTTTCAAGGGCCTTGAGAAACTAATTGATATTACTCTTCACTGTCATACTAGAGCAGGTTGCAAGCAGTAAATATCATTTAGATAATTCTTTCTTCCAGACATACAAGACCAAGGTTGTTGTTGTTGTCATTGTTGCTGCTGCTTTGCACACACAGTGACTCTTACAGGAAGCAAATCAGGGAACTGGTGAACTTTGCATTGATACTACAGTTGGGCTCTAAGACCTGGACCACTCTGAGACACAGGAAGAAGTACTGTTAATATGAAAATAAATGGGCAGTAGAAACAGTCCCACCAAACTGGGATCCCTCCATGTGACAAAGGATGCGGAAGAGATCTGGACGCGAGGAGTGAGATTTATTTGCAGAGAACTATCATTGTGCTGTGAGCATTTCTCCTTCAGAACAAAGGGGAGGCTTGCTACTTTCTAGCCCTAAGTCCAGAGTGTGTGTGTGTGTGTGTATTTAGTTGTTGTTCAGTCTCTCAGTCATATCCAACTCTTTGCAACCCCATGGACTGCAGCACACCAGGCTTTCCTGTACATCGCCAATGCCTGGAGCTTTCTTAAGCTCATGTCCATTGAGTCTGTGATGCCATTGAACCATCTCATCCTCTGACGCCCCTTCTTCTCCTACCTTCAGTCTTTCCCAGCATCAGGGTCTTTTCAAATATGTCAGTTCTTCATTCCAGGTGGCCAAAGTATTGGAGTTTCAGCTCTGGCGTCAGTTTTTCCAGTGAATATTCAGGATTGATTTTCTTTAGGATGGACTGGTTGGATCTCCTTGCAGTCCAAGGGACTCTCAAGTGTCTCCTCCAACACCATAGTTCAAAAGCACCAATTCTTCGGTGCTCAGCCTTCTTCATGGTCCAAGTCTCACAACCATACATGACCACTGGAAAAGCCATAGCTTTGATTATATGGACCTTTGTCTCTACTTTCTAACATGCTGTCTATGTTTGTCATAGGTTTTCTTCCAATGAGCTGCACTCGCCATCTGCAGTGATTTCAGAACCCAAGAAAATAAAGTCTGTCACTGTTTCCATTTAAATTAGAGCCTCTTAATGAAGGTGAAAGAGGAGAGTGAAAAGATGGCTTAAAACTCAACACGAAGATCATGGCATCCAGGTCCATCACCTCATGTCAAATAGATGGGAAAACAATGGAAACATTGGTTTAGTACGGGAAAAGAAAATTTCCAAAGGAACTCAGGAAGCTCCACAAAGCACTTCCTGCACTGAGGAAATGCAAAAGTCATAGAGCAGGTCCCACGAGAAAGCTACACCATGCTGTGGGCCGGGTTCTGCTCTGAAACTCAGTGGTGCCCTGCAAGGGGAGTGGGAGACCATCCCAGGCAAGAGCTGTGGTCTTGAAACTCCTGTCCCCTGAACAGAATATGCCACTTGGAACATTATTTTGACCAGAAAGAAATTGAAAAACTGCAGATGTAGGCTATTTCTCTGTTCTCCCCATCTCTATCTAAAACCAGGGCATGCATTCCCATGAGACATATCCCTTCCCTGTACCTGGAAGAGAAAAACGCTAAACCAGAGATGCTGAGTGGTTGCTGAGATGAGTCTTTACAAACAAACCTTGCCAAAATAACTTGTATTTTCCATCACCTTCCCTCACATATTTTCTAGAAATTCTCCTATAATTTACCACCCCTAGATCCAAATCCCTTTGTCCTTCATCTTGTCATGTTACCACAATTCCTCACTCTTTGCCAAAATGATATATAAAATCTTGAATCTATCCACTTACTTGAGGTTTTTACTTCTTCTTGTGAAGCCCCTTGTGCCACAAAAAAATATTGAATCAATAAACTGTGTATGCTCTTTTTTTTTTCCTGCTAATCTGTCTTTATTCCATTTAATTCAAAAACCCCAGTGATGGAACCTAGAAGGGTAGAGGAAGAGTCTTTCTTCTTACACTGTCAAGGCCTACAAGCCAAAGTCCACTTGAAGTAAGATGAAGGTCCCACTCCCGAAGGATGTAATCCTTGCAAAATTTGCCCACACACTCCTTGAGCAGTGATGGAGAAGCATTAGGAGGTATATCGCCAAAATTCAAGAATGAGAAAGGGAACAATAAGAGATTCCATGAAGTCGCCATGAGAGAAGGCAACCAACCCCGTTACTAATCTATGGGACCCAGAGAGGATGGGCACCCTACCACCCTCCACTGACCCCTGAGCAATACACTCATACTCAGAGAGACCTTGGCAGCAGGAAAGGAAAGAAAGGCAGGAGGTGAGCAAGAACAGGAAGGGGGAGACTCCTTCTGTGAACCAGTTCTGAGAGATGGAAATATTTAACCCTACACCGGCTCAGACGGTAAGGCATCTGCCTACAATGCGGGAGACCTGGGTTCCATCCCTGGGTCAGGAAGATCTGGAGAAGGAAATGGCAACCCACCCCAGTGTTCTTGCCTGGAAAATCCCATGGACGGAGGAGCCTGGTAGGCTACATTCCATGGGGTCACAAAGAGTCGGACATGACTGAGCGACTTCACTTTCTTTCTTTCTATGTCAAGCTCAAGCTTAAATTCTTATCCTTGATTGAAGAAGCTAACTAACTACTGCTTCAAGACTCTATCTATGATCTAGAATGTTGACAGGATCTAAGAATAATGAGACAAAGTCATGGAATCTACTGGAATGGGGAAGAGTGCCTTCACCAAGTGTGTGGATAAAATTGTAAAGAAGTGGAAGAGATAAAAACCTGGCTTCAGATTATGATCCCCACTTTATTTCTTATAGTTACACATATCTTTGAAAAAACAGATAATTGTCAAGTAGATGCATTTCTTTAACACTGTGCTAATCAGTGTGAGTTGAACATCTATACTTTGCTACCTTGGTGCTAGTTGCCAGGAAGAACATAAAGAATAGTGCATTAACCTTGCCATCAGTGAGCTAATTAATGATAAAGCAGAGTAAGCTAAGCAGTTAGCAACCACTGTCATACGCAATCGTTCTTCTCCCTCCAGTCCTGAAACTCTTTAAGGGTCAGGAGCATGTGTTTTTCCAGCTCTAGCTAGGTCATTGACGAGGATCACTTAATAGTCAGTCAAAGAATATTTGAAGAATGAATAGATAAGTGTTATGCCATACAAGAGATTTTAAGATTGGTTAAAATACAAGGCAATAGCAGTTCTGGAGTTTTACAGAGCAGTTCCCTAAAAACAGATGTTTGGTTTCAATGACATGTGATTTTTATTTCTAACTTGTAGATAATGGACCAAAGAAACCTTGGGATTTTGCATGATAAAAGCTCATATTAACAGATGTTTACACAAAATTGGCCGTTTAACAAAGAGATTTTTTTAAGTCCTAAACATTATCTTTCTCATTTTTCTTTTTGAAGAAAAATGGGTGATTATGAATTGCTTTTTATTAAGGAATTACCATTTATCTTATCACAATATTTACTCTCTTTTCCTATGCTTTCTATTTCCTTATCACTGAAGAAAGAGCTCAAAAACTCAGTTGCATGGAAACAACTGTTGATTTTTATATTCAAATGACTGTATATTTCCTCTACAATTCTGATGGTTTTCTTAGCTTGCTGTTAGGAGAACATGCTGATGTCAGGGGTCTTGGTGAAGGTGATTAGCTTAATGCTGCTGTTCCCTAGGTGAGGTCTGTCTGAAGTTCAGCCCTTGACATCCTGCTACTCCTTTGTAACCGCATCTGTACAGCTCCTGAAATTTAACTCAATTTGCCATCTTAGACGAGGCCCTGGGAAAAGCCATCATCATAAAAAAAATTTTTTTAAGTGGGTCCAGTAAAGAGCAAAAGAAAAACAATCCTTTCCCAAACACCTCTCTGCAAGACAGAGTGAAAAATGTGAGCTTTGGCCCCTTTGCTTCTCTGAGGAAAGGGGGAGAAGGTCTGAAGAAACACACACACACACACACACACACATACACACACGCATATATACACACTGTCATTTAGATGCAGCTGGAAAAATGAAATGAAGTCAGGTTTAGAAGGCCTGGCTCCAAAGAAAATAGGTTTTTAAAACTTCTCTGGGGGACTCCCTCATCTGTGCTCAGGGCTGACTAGGAATCTGATGCATCCACCCCTCTCTCAATTAGCAGATGCCGGGCAGGCACAGGGCAATGGGGAGGAACACTTGCTTCTGTCCCTAGAAAATCCAAGATGGTGTGAACTTCAGAACCTGGCTGACCCAGGCCACAGCCATCAGCTGCTTTCCTAGTAAAAGAACAAATTCATCCAGTAACATAAGGCCCTCTCATTAAGCAGGAAAGTGTTCTCAACCGGCCATGCTTCTCTGTTGATGACAGATTTAGAGGCACGTTTACCCACAATGGCAATTCTAAGGCGCAATTACTCCTTAAGAAGTTTGTTTTTGTTTATGAAAGATGCTCACACATAAGAATACCAAGAGTTATTAAAGACTTAATCTCTTCTTTGGCACAGTTCTAAGTACTTTTACTGAGCTTGTTGAGTTCTTGAAATGACTCTGAAATATAGACTATTATTTCTTCACATTTTGGAGATGAAGGAGCAAAGAGACTAACATACAGCTGAGGTCATAAAGCTAGAAAGTGGTGAAGCCAACACTTTACTCCAGGTGTTCTGATCCCAGAATGCATCCTTTTATTCTCTATATTTAATATTATTAACCACAAAACTAATGATAGACTCGTATACTTCATGGCAGCAAGACTTAAAAACATAATGGTGAAGAACATAGCTATTAACAGCATGCCCCACTTTATTGGTCTGGGGTGTGAATTAAATCACAAGTCTTTTAATATATATAATTATAATTATATATACAATATATAATATATTTATATATTATATATAATTAATGTTTCTACTGCTGCTGCTGCTGCTGCTAAGTTACTTCAGTCCTGTCTGACTCTGTGCGACCCCATAGATGGCAGCCTACCAGGCTCCCCCATTCCTGGGATTCTCCAGGCAAGAACACTGGAGTGGGTTGCCATTTCCTTCTCCAGTGCATGAAAGTGAAAAGTGAAAGTGAAGTCGCTCAGTCATGTCCAACTCTTCACAACCCCATGGACTGCAGCCCACCAGGCTCCTCCATCCATAGGATTTTCCAGACAAAAATACTGGAGTGGGGTGTCATTGCCTTCTCCAATGTTCCTTCTAGACACAATTTTTTTTTGTTTCCTCTAGGTCAGCTGCATTCCTTAAGGTGCATGTTTATACAATTCAGTCATGATCTGGAGTTGCCTTTGAGTAGAAATCGGGGTATCTACCTGGATGCTCAACACCAGTAATACCCCCATCAGGAGCAGATTTCTTTAGACCAAGACTCCTAGACTGCCCTGTCACCACTGTAGAAGGACCTACGTGTCATAACTGAAGAGCTTTGGCCACTGACAAGGACTTCACTGTGGAGATACCTAGAGAGAATCAACTGGACCAACCAGGGGTAGAACTGGAACGTCTTCCGTCTTTGCCATGAGCATCGCTGATGAAGCTGGCTGGCCCTAGGCACGGTCACGCTGCACTCATGCCTCTGCTGGAGTCTCCTGGGGACGGAGTGGCAACGAGATGAAGACTCTGTCCCTCGCTGACACCACGTGGGCTGCTCGCTATGCTTCTGCTGCCTCCACTACAGTGCGTCATTTAGAATTTATATCTGCTGACAGTAACAACAAAGTGCATCCGTAACACCAAATGGCTGGGTTAAGAGAATCAGCAGTTCCTCGTGATTATCAGGCTTGGATGTACAGCTTGGGTCAACAATTCAAGTGACTCAGTCATTTGCTATTAAGTTCTTTCATGAGAAAGAATGCCATGGAGATTAATATCTTTTATTTCTCATCAAATTCACTTAAGACTGTGTCACTCTTTAGATAGTCTCTATTAATCATAGAGCTCAAGAAGGAAAAGAATGGTGGTGTGCAGCCTTTTTGTCTCAAGAGATTCTGAGTCCCATATGCTTGGATTTCTGCATAACAAGGCATTAGCAGGGAAGGCTTCTCAAAATAGAATACTCTCTTTTGACCCCAATCTTCTCTATGACACCAGAAAACTACCTTCAGTTCATTTTAGTTCAGTCACTCAGCTGTGTCCAACTCTTTGTGACCCCACGGACTGCACACACCAAGCCTCCCTGTCCATCACCAACTCCCAGAGTCCATCCAAACTCATGCCCGTAGAGTTCGTGATGCCATCCAACCATCTCATCCTCAGTCATCCCCTTCTCCTGCCTTCAATCTTTCCCAGCATCAGGGTCTTTTCAGATGAGTCAGCTCTTCCCAGCAGGTGGCCAAAGTATTGGAGTTTCAGCTTCAACATCTGTCCTTCCAATGAACACCCAGGACTGATCTTAAGGATGGACTGGTTGGATCTCCTTGCAGTCCAAGGGGCTCTCAAGAGTCTTCTCCAACACCACAGTTCAAAAGCATCAATTCTTCAGTGCTCAGCTTTCTTTATAGTCCGACTCTCACATCCACACATGACTACTGGAAAAACTACCTCAAGGGACATCGATTAATTTTTTTTAATATAGAGAGAGTTTTGAGTTTTGTTTTAAGAAGAAAATAATAAATATCAGCTATGGCTAGCAGGGTAAAAATGATGTAACATCCACTGTTAGGTGAAGAAAGAAGCAGGTGGATAGCTTGGGTTTAGACATATCAAACAACAAACTTTAGCAATTAATGCCTTGGCATGATTTAGTTTTCTCAGTGAATAGAAAAAGATTTCAAAGTGTACATTATGCTACACAGACCACTTAATGCCACCCTCTTCCCCTTCTTACCCTTTTTTTTACTTTAGGTTAATACTTAGACATTTAGGCTGAAAAACAACTTGAGAAATTGCCTGATATTTCCTTTGTGAAATCTAAGACCCAGATGAGTTGTTGTGACCTGTGTTCTGGGCCCAGATGGTAAGGAAAGGATTAGGGAGAATGTGGCTCTTCAGAATAAGCCCATAGGACGCTTCTGTACACACACACCTGCAGATTCAATTGTACCAATGTGATTGCTCTGATTCTAAGCATCTTCAAGGAGGTTTCCCGTTGTTAGCTATTACTGCTTTCTTTCTCCAGCCCAGCTGTGGCTTGGGAAGCATGATGGATCCAGAGGGTCAGGGTGTTCATGGAACGCATTCCATGAGGGCTCACGGGAGACAACTGTGTGGAAAACAGTATCACTGCAGATGGTGACTGCAGCCATAAAATTAAAAGACGCTTACTCCTTGGAAGAAAAGTTATGACCAACCTAGATAGTATATTCAAAAGCAGAGACATTACTTTGTTGACGAAGGTCCATCTAGTCAAGGCTATGGTTTTTCCTGCGGTCATGTATGGATGTGAGAGTTGGACTGTGAAGAAGGCTGAGCACCAAAGAATTGATGCTTTTGATCTGTGGTGTTGGAGAAGACTCTTGAGAGTCCCTTGGACTGCAAGGAGATCCAACCAGTCCATTCTGAA
>SJYF01000525.1:39217-64696 GCA_006410515.1 Procapra przewalskii | reverse complement strand
AGGAGGAGAAGGGGACGACTGAGGATGAGATGGCTGGATGGCATCACGGACTCAATGGACGTGAGTCTGAGTGAACTCCGGGAGTTGGTGATGGACAGGGAGGCCTAGCGTGCTGCAATTCATGGGGTCACAAAGAGTAGGACATGACTGAGTGACTGAACTGAACTGAACCATCTATGATGTAAACTGTAAAAAGGGCTTTCTCTGTTCTTACTGATACCCCCTTCAAACGTCTGTTGGTCATTAACGCTTCTTGGAAGAAATCTAAGATTAACTTAAAAACAAGGTGTGATAGAATTCCTTCTAAAGCTTCTGTGATAGTTAATTTTATGTGTCAGCTTGACTGGAATTTATACCACTGGCTTTCTTGGGTCTCCAACTTATAGAATGCAGATCATGGGAATTCTGCATGAATAGCTGCTTGAGCCAATTTCTTATAATAAACCTCATTCTCTCTGTCTCTCACCAGGCTTCCCTTATGGCTCAGGAGGTAGAGAATCTGCCTGAAGCGCAGGAGACCTGAGTTTGACCCTTGGGTCAGGAAGATCCCCTGGGAAAGGAAATGGCAATGGCAGCCCACTCCAGTATTCTTGCCTGGAGAATTCCATGGACAGAGGAGCCTGGTGGGCTATAGTCTATGGGCTCGCACAGAATTGGACATGACTGAGAGACTAACACACACACACACACACACACACACACATCCTATTAGTTCTTTTTCTCTAGAGAACAGTTACTAATATACTCTCAGTATATTAAAATAAGACTGAGTGAGAATGACATTGAAAGAAAAAAAAACTGGGGTGAAATTTCCATTGTGAATGTCTTTGGAAAGCTTCAAGGAGTGGGTGAAGAGAAGTGGAAGTCACTCAGTCATTTCCGACTCTTTGTTAACCCCCTTGGACAGTAGCCCGCCAGGTCCCTCTGTCCATGGAATCCTCCAGGCAAGAATACTGGAGTGGGTTGCCATTCCTTTCTCTGGCAAATCCTCCCAAACCAGGGATCGAACCCAGGTCTCCCACATGGCAGGCGGATTCTTTACCATCTGAGCCAGCATGGAAGCCCTCCGGGAGTGAGTGGTATGCACTAAATTGGGTTCCCTTTCTTCTCCTGACACACACGCAGAGCTGTTCCTAGAGAAAAACCTTCTGGGATATCACTAAATAAATTGCTTTCACTTCACATGGCACTAGCCAGCTTGTCACCTACCCCTGGCCAGGAGTGTTTGCCAGGCTTGCTGCAGAGAGGCAAACACAGAGTGACAGGCCAAGGAGAAATGGCACTGGATAGATTCCATACATTTCTAGCTGGCTTTATTTTTTTTTAATCACCACTTAAATTTTCAATAATATTATCTTTAAATGAGTTTTAATGATGTTAGTAAACATATTCATAAGCATTCATAACTAAAATAAGGTGAAACTTGTAAGTCACTGGCTAAATAAAAATTGTTTACCTTTTTTTTTTCCTTCTTTTTTTCAGCAGCTGCAGTTTCTAACTGTCCTTCTCTACAGGGGTCAAGAGACCAAAATTTAGAATCTCAGAGAGAAATAGGCACATAATCACACTGATGAGGAACATCATCAGCTGGAGAATCACAGAGGGAACACTTAACAAGATCGGACTTTCCTCGACATTCAGCAACCTTTCTTAAATAAAATTATTATGCCATGTCCAATTCATTTCTCATTCCTCACACTTTAAAATACTTGAGACAGAATCATGCTGTTTTCTTCCTGCCAAATCAGCTTTTGGATGGACCCGCTCTGAGCTGCATCCAGATTCATCTGATTGTGAGTGAAACAGTGGCCTCAGCCTCCTGGGGCTACCCTGATACCTAACCACCCCACCCCATACATTTTACTTAGGCTTTTCAGTCTTTCTAGATATCTTGCTCTTCAAATATGAAGGCATCAGCATCTTGAAATTCTTCCAGATAGCATCATAACAGATGATCTGTGGGCTAGAGAACGATTATTTTAAAATATACTGGGGGCAGGAATTTGCTTGTGGTCCAGTGGTCAAGAAACGACCTTGCAAAGGCGTGGGTGTGGGCTCCATCCCTGGCACACTAAGATCCCACGTTCTGCTGGGCAGCTGAGCCCATGCGCCACAACTAAGACCAGACCCTGCCTAATAAACAAATATTTAAAAAATAAAAAAATGCTCTAGGGCTAGACCCGAGTTCTGGCCACAGACTAAGAGTAGGAATTAAAACTTGAGTCTTGTCTTTGGCAAGCTGCATCTCTAGAACAGCTTGCTTCTAGATATCCTAGTTGGCATGTTTGCAAAAAGGAGACCAGACCAGGCTGCACCCATACCGGCTCTGTGGACATACCAAGCCCTCCTCGATGCTGCTGGGTAATATCTTCTGTAGCTAGAAAGTTTATGATGTATGCATTAATGCTGGGCTCAGTGCACAATTGGAAGCAACTGCTGACTTCAGGTCAATTAAACATCCCGTGATTTTTTTTTTTTAATGTCAGAAATTCCAATTTTACTTGAACCCAAAACTTGCCTTTCCTTCTTTTAATTTTTTTTTCTGTGAAGGGTACATCCCTAGGAAATCTTCACTTTGTGTACACATAATACAGAATTTATTAAATTTCTAAAGTACACCTCAGAAGATTAATCAGGAAGGAAATGGGGTGCAATTCTGAGTTCTTCTTTGCTCCGCGCTGTACTTAATTCTGTCTTCGTTCGTTTCCTTCCCCTCCCTGCTTCTCCGGCCTCCCTTCTCTTGCTGCGCCCACTTTCAGCCTCCCCTGGGCGGGAACCCCACTGGGAGAGGGCCCGCAAACAGAGAAACCACGCTTCAGTCACGTCTGCAAAGACGGGGTCTTTCTTCTCCCCTTCCTCCGTGTTCTTTGATTCCTCCTTTTCCTTCATTTCGGTTAAAAGTGGAAGAGGAGACACTCAGAAGTGGGGGAGATACATGAAGTGGCGTATATGGATGTCAATGTCTTTATTATTTACCAAGTATATTGTACAGAAAAAGGAACAAAGAAAGAAGGAAAAGCGGGGCTTTATGTTTAAAACGGATACCCAGCAAGGCCTGCTGCGGAGCGCAGGGGGCCCTGCTCGCGGTCACGTGGCGGCCTGGGTGGTAGGAGGCTCTAGGGGAGAAAGGATACAGGTGTATGTGTGGCTGAGTCGCTCTGCTGTGAGCCTGAAACCATCACAACCTTGTCAATCAGCTATGGTCCAATACAAAACAAAAAGCAGTAAACCAAAAGCAGCGTTATGAAGCAGACCGCTTTAAGAATTCAAAGCAACTGGCCCAAGAATTCAAATCGGTATTTGAATCCTATCTCTGTTTCTGGCTGAATTAAACCTTGTAATCTCTCTGAATCTCAGTTATCCCATTTACAAAATTAAAAAATGCACACCATCCTTACGTATCTTTTATGGAGACTACCAGAATGTATGCAAAACTTCTGACATCGTACCAAAAAATGTGTGCCCATTGCAATTATTTCAAATATTAATGTTAACATATCTATTAATATAAAAAATCCTTGCCATGCATATATTTAATATATCTTATTATATATACATATATGTTTTTATCATGGTATTAAGGAACCTAAGTACAACTAATAACATATTTCTAATTTCTAACTTTTACATAAGCTCTCTGAATTCAATCTACATCTCTGGCTAATGGGGGGAAACTAGGCTATGGCACATTTAAATTCTAGCAGTGGTCTGTCTATAACTTTAAGTGAAAATTCAGATTGGCTTCTTGATAATACAGACATTGATACTGAGTATATTTTGATCAGTAAAAAGACTAATTGTTTTCTATAGCATCTTCTTGGCTTTATTACATTGCTTGAACGTGCAGCATAAATTGCACCTGCTTCCATGAAAAGTAAATCAATATTCAAGAATTAAAATGTAAGCATATGTTCAAATTATTCATTCATGAGCTATTCTAAAAATAAGCTGTATTCTGGGCACAAGTGCAATAAATGAATTAATCAATTTTCAATAGGAATAAAGACCCAGAATTTTGCTTTCTGTAAGTGAAAATTTTGTCAGAAAAGTTGGACATTTTACCAACTCCAGGCTAAGCAGTAGGGTGAAATGTCAAGTTATGTTAGCTTCACATTTGAACTTGTGCCATATGGAATAATGTGAGTCTACATCCCAGAAACAAGAAGCAATGAAGATAATTGGTGTGAAGTCTCCCCTAGTCAGGTTACACTCATCGATAGAGCCACGCTCCATCTCACTGCTACAAAATATTTAAAATAAGTGTTATATTTTCCTGGTTTTCTATTAGTGGTCACTTACAAAACAGTTCTATAAGAATGGAAATGGCTCAGTGTGCTGAGTGCATACGTGCCCAGTTGTGTCTGACTCTGAGATACCCCGGACTGTAGCCCGCCAGGCTCCTCTGTCCCTGGGAATTTTCCAGGCAAGAACACTGAGGTAAGCTGCCATTCCCTCTGCTCTTGGATCTTCCTCGCCCAGGGATCAAACTTGTGTCTCCTGCGCCACCTGCATTGGCAAGCAGATTCTTTACCACTTATGCCACCTTGGAAGCCAGGAAATGGCTCACCTAAGCTCAATGCTAGGTTCGTTTTGCATTCAACAGAAGTTGGATACTGGCTCACCCTCTCAGAGTTTTGCCTGTATCTAATACAAATGAGAGACAGATTATAAGAAATCCTACCACACATTAATTAAACCATTTGTTAATATTTTAAAATTTTTATTTATTTGGCTGCACAAGTTCTCAGCTGTGTCATACATGATCTTTTAGTCACAGCTTGTGAGATATAATTCCCTGACCAGGTATCAAACCTTGGCCCCCTGCATGGGGAGCTTGGAGTCTTAGCCACTGGACTGCGAAAGAAGCCCCAGTTTATTAAGAACTATCAGCACCTACTAGATATTAGAAACTTTTCAAATTTTGGGAATCCAAAAATGGACACAATGCAAGCTCTGCCTTCCAGAGCTTCAAGGGACACACACTTACGGAATGGTGTGTGTATTAGCCACTCCGTTTTACCTGATTCTTTGTGACCCCATGGACTGCAGCCTGCCAGGCTTCTCTTCCACAGAATTCTCCAGGCAAGAGTACTGGAGTGGGGTGCCATCCCTCCTCCAGGGGATCTTCAACCCAGGTCTCCTGCATAGCAGACAGATTCTTTACTATCTGAGCCACCAGGGAAGCCCTAATTATGATATAAGCATAATTATAGTGCAAGCATAATTACATACATAAGCATGTTCATGTTAATGTGATAATCCTATAATGTCAGAATAAAGAACTATGAAAACGGTACAGAAGAGTCATTATTTAACTGTTTGAGGAACTATGGAGTGCCTTTATGTGACGTATGCCAGGTGGGAAATGTGTGATCACACTCTCTTTAAAGAGCATTCTTTCTATTTTGCCATTGCAGAGACTGCAATTTTAGTAATGCTATTCCTGCTGCCTTTCATTAGGCTATGAATTTATTATTTGTTCATAGTATTATTTTATGTATTTCAAGTCAATAATTAGCATTAATTGGTCATTTATAGTGAGCCAGACATTGCGAACTTTTTTCCATACACCGGCTTGTTTAAATCCTTAGCCACCAAAGAGAGGTGACCACGGTTCTATTTAGAGGTGAGGACACTCAGATTCAGGGAGAGTAAGTGTTCTCTGGAGAAGGAGAAATGACAGCCCACTTCAGTATTCTTGCTTGAAAAATCCTACGGACAGAAGAGCCTGGCAGGCCACGGTCCACGAGGTTGCAAGAGTAGGACACGACTGAGCCAGGATGCCACCACCGCCACCAAATGTTGCTCTCAGGACTGGTTACAGTCAGATGTGCACCCCCACCCAGAGTTGTTCAGGAGACTGAATTACCTCGTTAGAACAAAAGATTCTCCTATCACCTAGGAAAGTCCAAGGGACTGTGGAGCTCCGAGTCAGGAGCTGGAGACAAAGACCAAATATTTCTTTCTTACTATGTCACAGTATCACAATACAAAAGCAAGAAACTGCTTAGAAAAATAACATTAGATTTCAAGCAAATGGTGCAAACAGAGAATCTTCAGTAATGAGGGTAATGACACTGATCTCTCTGTGCTTTCTAACTCTTCTCGGGATGACTTCAGCTCTTACACACTCTCTGCTCGCAGGTAACATCGCTGCAGTCGTCTGTGCCCTGCCAGCCTCACAAGGCTGCTGCAAGAATTAAAAGAAAACCTTTATTGTGAAAAGCAAGAAAACTATGAAAAATGACATAAAATGTCAAATTGTCTGTAATTTCCTCTGGTTCCAACAAGTCCCTGTTTGTTGACATTTTAAAATAAACATTTATTTATATTTGAACCTTACTTGATGCTTCTCAGTATCAGTGGGGGATTGGTTCCAGATTCTCTTTGGATGCCAAAATCTGAGGATATCTAAGACCGTTATATAAAACAGTGTGCTTTTTCATATAACCTATGCGTATCCTCCCAGACTCTTTAGATCATCTCTAGATACTTTAATACTTTATAATGCAAATGCCATGCAAATATGTGTGCTCATTCTCAGCTGTGTCAGACTTTGTGATCTTGTGGACTGTAGACCTCCAGGCTCCTCGGTCCATGGAATTCTCCAGGCAAGAATACAAGAGTGGGCTGCCATGTCCTTCTCCAGGGACTCTTCCCAACCCAGGGATCAAACTGGGTCTCCTGCATTGTAGGCAGATTCTTCATCCACTATGTAAATAGTTGCCTGCAAATGGTAAATTCGAGTTTTATGTTTTGAAACTTTCTGGAATTTTTTTTTCAAAATTTTTGTTGAACCCACAAATGCAGAATATGCAGAAATGGAGAGCAACTTGTGCTGTGATAAATATAAATCTTACCACGCCATGCCTTTATCTTTTTCCTCATCAATCACCCTCCTCAGCCCTCCCTGAATCTAAACATCTTCACCTATAAGATAGAACCGCAATCACATAATGAATGAGGCCTAAACACCCACTCTCACAGGTATCTTTCCTACTTTCCCAAGAGTTCTGCCAGACTTAAATTTTTAATTAATTTATATTAAAAATATTAAACATACATTCACACAAAGTTTTAAAAATATAAACAGCAATGACAATTCACAAACAGCTGATCCTCTGTCTTATCTCCTCAAATCCATGTCTTGCTCCTAAGAATAATCTTTCTCTATTCTTTCTGATTCTTTGGGATCTACCCCTATTAAGTGTTATAATAACATGCTTGATTTCTTATTATTTATTGAATTTTTTAGTTTCAGTCAACATCTCTTGACTTTCACCATGTGCTCAGTTGCTCAGCCATGTCTGACTCTTTGCAGCCCCATGGACTGAAGCCCGCAAGGCTTCTATGTCCATGGAAATTTCCAGGCAAGAACACTGAAGTAGGTTGCCATTTCCAACTACAAGGGATCTGGAAAGATCCCTCGAAAACCCAGGGATCAGACCCATATCTCTTGTGTTTCCTCCACTGGAAGGCCGATTCTTTACCTCTAGCTTCTGAGATTTTTACTAAGGAACATAAAATTTAGTTATTTCCCCTGTTGCTCATAGCTCTTTCCACCCACACGACACATGTATTCTTATTCCACCAGATTCTCAAAACTCCCATCACATAACTTGCTTGAATTATTGCTATCATTGCTGTTGCTATTATTATATAAATGTTACCCTAAGTGAAGCAAGGCAGTTGATAAGTTGTCTTTCCTTCTCTACACGGCGTTCCTGTTTCTCCTGGAGCTACGAATGTTTTTGGTTCATAATATGCTTAATGTTTAATGTACTTACAATTAAGCTCTCCCCTATTCACAGGATACTTCTTTCAATACACTCAGCCACATCAAGGATCCCACTAGGTCTTCCGGAAGCAGACTGAGAAGTTTTCTGACTTCCTCCAGTAAGAGCTAGCTAAACAGCTCTCTTGCACTGCAGTCCAGGGGTCGCAAAGAGTCGGACATGACAGGGCAATTGAACGGAACTGAAATAGCTCTCGTGCTGAATCTCCATTCTGCCCTCTCCAAGATTCCCTCTGCATTCGCATCTCTCTTGTATGATTTCTCCTTTGTCCCGTGTTTCACACCCTTCTCTTTCTGAAGTTATTTTATTGTTTTGGACACATTCCTCTTGTCACTTCTTAAGAAAAGACACATGGAACGTGATTGACTGAATACCTTCTTTACATTATTCAAAAATGGGGTAACTCTAGTAGGTTCTAGATTCATCCACCTCATTAGAACTGAATTCAGAAAGAGAAAGACAAACATCGTATATTCATGCACATATTGGAAACTAGTAAGACGGCACTGATGAATCTATTTGCAGGAGAGCTAAGGAGACGCAGAGATAAAGGACAGGATGTGGCCACAGTAGGGGTAGGGGGTGGGATGAGTTCAGAGTAGCACTGAAGCGTGTACACAGGGTATGTCAAGTGATAGCCAGTGGGGATTTGCTGCATGAAGCAGGGAACGGAAGCAGGCGCTCTGTGACAGCCTCGAGGGGTGGGACGGGGAGGGAGCTGGACGGAAGCTCAGGGAGGAGCAGCATTTGTGTATCTGTGACTGGTTCATGTTGACATATGGCAGAAATTATGGCAATACTGTAAAGCAATCATCTTCTAATTAAAAACAAAATTTTAAATATGTGCCAGCCTGGATGGGAGGAGCATTTGGGGGAGAATGGATACACGTATATGTCTGGCTGAGCCCCTCCACTGCTCACCTGAAACGATCACAATGCCGAGAATAGACTGTACCTCAATACAAAATGCTTTCGGTGTTAAAATATATATTTATTTTTAATAAAATGGGTGAACTTTCAAAATCTTACACACACACACTGCACAGACAAAATGAATTGCTTCTTTTACTTCAAGTGAGCATGGATTCCTGCAGCCATAGAATAACTTAACTTGAAACCCAATAAACCAGGTTGCCAGTCTTGCTCAGTCACTGACTAGCGAAGTTTCCACTGCTGTAAAACAGTAAAAATAATAATATCTATGTTATTATTAGGTGGCTGAAATAATTCAATCAGTTAAGCTTTGGTCTGATATTCTTCTCTTTGCTGTACATTCCGTGATGATAAGGGTTAAGTCCATCTTCTATAATTCTGTGTTCCTAGGTTCTAATGAACTCAATAAATAGCCTCTGCATGAATAAATGAGCAGATGAATGAATTAACACATTATGTGTGTTATTTAACTCCAAGCATGGTAAAAAGGCAGAATAAATAATTATGCATCTTTGTTTTCCATAACTTCCTTTCCTATCCAAACTTTTTCATTACTTTCTAGCAAATTATGTTTCCTCCCTAGTTATTTTCCTATCCCTTTCATTTCTTTCTCCCCTTCCTACCTTTTTTTTTCTTTCCTGGTTGCCAACGTTTTCCTTCCTTCCTCTTTTCTTTCTGCCCTCCTTGTCATTCTCCCTTACCTCCCTATGTCCTGTACAAAAATTCCCCTCCTCCAATAACTGCCACAACATTCCACTGTAAATTAATTAGTCTATAAAAAAGCAGTAAAATAATGAAATATCAGATACACTATCCTGGTACGGAAAACAAAAGAAACACTAGATGTGAAAGTTATTTTTGCCGTCTGTATATGAGCCCAGCTTATTACTTCTAGATGCTAGAGATTGTGCCTATCTGTCTTTGTGACCAGTTTTATTCCATTGTAAACACGCTGTCTATTTTGGACTGAGAAAAACCATTTTCATTTTTTAAGACAGAGAAGACATATACTTGAAAAATGTGATCTCCTGCTTAATTTCTACCTTTCTAGGGTCCTTTTTGTACACATAGTGTACAGCATTTGCCAAACTTCCACTGCACTCCCACATGTTATATTTATAAGCTCCTTTCCTCCATGCAACAATCCTACAAGCTCGATCAGATTGTACCTGTGCTGAACAAATGCTAAAATGAGGCTCAGCAAGCTTAAAATCCCCTCGAACAGTATCTCAGAACAAGTAAGTGGCAGAATCTTAACGCAAATTCAGCATTTTCTACAAAGCTTATGATCTTTCCACCATTCCCAGCTCTCTCTCTCAACAGACTCTCTTGACAAAAAGCAATCTGGTTTTCCTTGACTGAACTTCTCATCTGCTCTTGCTTTGGCATAGTTATGGGCTGAGTTTCTCAAACACCTGGACGGAAATGTGTTGCCAAGCCATGTAAAAAATTACACCCCCCATAATTTTCATAAGACAGCAATGTTGATGCAGCCAGCAGCTGTTGCTCTATATGGGGCATGCAGCATAAAGCCAAGAGTGGGTAAGCTGGGCCAAGAGTGGGCGGCTGTCTGAATTCCCTTGTGAGTTGGATTTGGAGAGTCTAACTGCCAGCTCTTCTCTCAACATACATGTGATGTTACCATATAGATTTTTGAAAAGGAGTAAGACTTTGAGGTATGGACATGAGTTTGGGTAAACTCCAGGGGAGTTGGTGATGGATAGGGAGGCCTGGCATCCTACAGTCCATGGGGTCGCAAAGAGTCGGACACGAATGAGTGACTGAACTGAACTGAAGCCTTTGAGAAAACCTTTGAGAAAAGCCCTTGTCTTGAGGACTCGTGGTCTGTCTTTTTGTCTCAGTTCAGTTCAGTCGCTCAGTTGTGTCTGACTCTTTGGGATCCCATGCCCTGCAGCCTGCCTGTCCATAACCACCTCCCAGGGTTTACTCAGACTCATGTCCATTGAGTCGGTGATGCCATCCAACCATCTCATCCTCTGTTGTCCCCTTCTCCTCCTGCCTTCAATCTTTCCTAGCATCAGTGTCTTTTCCAGTGAGTCAGCTCTTCACATCAGGTGGCCAAAGTATTGGAGTTTCAACTTCAACATCAGTCCTTCCAATGAATACCCAGGACTGATTTCCTTTAGGATGGACTAGTTGGATCTCCTTGCAGTTCAAGGGACTCTCAGGAGTCTTCTCCAACACCACAGTTCAAAAGCATCAATTATTTGGTGTTCAGCTTTCTTTATGGTCCAACTCTCACATCCATACATGACCATTGGAAAATCCATAGCCTTGACTAGATGGACTTTTGTTGGCAAAGTATTGCCTATGCTTTTGCTTTTCAACATGCTGTCTAAGTTGGTCATAACTTTTCTTCCAAGGAGTAAGCGTCTTTTTATTTCATGGCTGCAATCACCATCTGCAGTGATTTTGGAGCCCAAAAAAATAAAGTCTGCCACTGTTTCCACTGTTTCTCCATCTATTTGCTGTGAAGTGATGGGACCAGATGACGTGATCTTTGTTTTCTGAATGTTGAGCTTTAAGACAACCTTTTCACTCTCCTCTTTCACTTTCATCAGGAGGCTTTTTAGTTCTTCTTCACTTTCTATCATGAGGGTGGTGTCAGCTGCATATCTGAGGTTATTGATATTTTTCCCAGCATTCTTGACTCCAGCTTTTTGTCTAAACCTGAACTTTTTGTCTAAACCCAGCCTTTTGATTGTGTTTCCATGAACTCTGATTTTCTCACCTCGAGTCTTTTCTCTCCAGTACCCCTGGTGAATTCAGGCCACTTGCACCTCTTCCCTTCTTTTATTAAAACAACCTGTAACTCACTTTCCCACTTCTAGTCTAGTTACTTTCTATATTTTTCCCCTGTTGGTGCTACACCAAATCACCTCAAATCTGTGGTATAAAAATAACAAAAAAGTATTTATTGCCTTATAGGTCTGGAAGTCAGAGGTCAGAAAAGAGCCTCAGTGGATGAAAATCAAGATGTTACTGGAACTACATTTCCTTTGAGGATCTAGGAGAGAATCCATTTCCTTGCCTTCTTTAGCTTCTGGACACCACCCACATTCTTTGACTTCAAAGTCAGAAACATAGGGATGAGACTTTTTCATCTTCCATCTCTCTGGTTCTCTCCCTTCCACCTTCTTCTGCTGCTTAGAAGCACTCTTGTGATTATATTGGATTTATCTGGATAATCTCTTAATCTCCTTAGTCATCCCTGCAGAATATCCTTTACTATGGAAGGTAACTTATTCACAGGTTTTGGACATCAGGGCGTGGATATCTTTGGGGGGTGAAGGGTCATTACTCTGCCTGTTAATTGTTCCAACTCATTTAACAAATCATCACTACAATGCCCCCTCAAAGCTTCAGATAAAGACATGTCACTGCCTTCTGCCCATGATTGCTTCTTACTCTGTTTCCGATGCTCTGACCTTCACTCCATGTCTCTCTACCCCTCATCAGATGCAGATGAGCCAGAGCAAGTGACATATTCTCTGCCTCCAGGTTCCTCATCTGTGAAATGGGTGTGATATCCAAAAAAGAGGAGATATATGTGTATGCGAAGTCGGCTCTCTTTGATGCACAGTAGAAATTAACACAACACTGTAAAGCAATTATACACCAATAAAAATTAATTTAAAAAAAGAAAAATAATAAAGTAAAACAAGGATGCCAGTTTTTGATAAGATTGCTAAAAGGAATATACAAGTCCATTCATTGAGTCTACAAAAATTTCTAGTCCATACTAATGTGGGTCATTCTTTGAGTTCAGTCCTTAAACTCTTCTGGGTCCTAAGGCAGCCAAAGTTGTATGTTAACTAAATTTCCATTGATTGAAATAAAACAGAATTTAGAAAATAGCCCTTCTGCAGCTCTAACCACATTTCACTGGTGACTAGTGGCTACCTCACTGAGCAGCACAGATAGAGAATCTTTCCAACATTATGAAGCTCAATTAGACTATCTTGAACTACAAACAGTTGTTCTCTCTATAAATCAAAAAAAATCAGCAATACTATATAGCTTAACCACACAGTTTTAGATACTGAACGTTATTTCAAATTCAGCAGTTTCAAGGGTGCCTCTAAAATAAAGCCAGCTAAGAATTAAACTCTAGTTTAGCTTGTTATTGTTGTTGTTAAGTCCCTCAGTCTGTCGGATTCTTTGCGACTCCCTGGACTGCAGCTCACCGGGCTTCCCTAATCTTCACTATCTCCCAGAGTTTGCTCAAATTCATGTCCATTGAGTCAGTGATGCCATCCAACCATCACATCTTCTATTGACCCTTTCACCTCCTACTCTCAATTTTCCCCAGGATCTGGGTCTTTTCCTATAAGTCAGATTTTCCCATTTAGTGGCCAAAGGATTGGAGCTTCAGCATGAGTCCTTCCAATGAATATTCAGAATTTAGGATTAACTGGTTTGATCTCTTTGTAGTCCAAAGGCCTCTCAAGAGTCTTCTCCAGCACCACAGCTTGAAAGCACCAGTTCTTTGATGCTAAGCCTTCATTACCATCCAACTCTCACATCAACACATGACCACTGTTAAAACAATAGCGTTGGCTATATGGACCTTTGTAGGCAGAGGGATGTCTCTGCTTTTCAATATGGTGTCTACGTTTGTCATAGCTTTTCTTCCAAGGAACAAGCATATTTTAATTTCATAGCTGCAGTCACTGTCCACAGTGATTTTTGAGCCCAAGAAAAGAAATCTGTCACCATTTCAACTTTTTCCCCGTCTATTTGCTATGAAGTGATGGGACCGGCTACCAGGATCTTAGTTTTATGAACGCTGAGTTTTAAGCCAGCTTTTTCACTCTCCTGTTTCACATTCATCAAGAGGTTCTTTAGTTCCTCTTCACTTTCTGCCATTAGAGTGGCATTGTATACATATCTGAGGCTATTGATATTTCTCCCAGCAATCTTGATTTCAGCTTTTGATTCATCCAGCCTGGCATTTTGTGTGATGTACTCTGTATATAATTTAAATAAACAAGGTAACAATATATAGCCTTGACATATTACTTTACCGATTTTGAACCAATCCATTGTTCCATGTCCAATTTTAATTGTTGCTTCTTGACCTGCATAGAGGTTTCACAGAAGGGAGGTAAAGTGTTCTGATATTCTCATCTCTTTAAGAATTTTCCAGTTTGTTGTGATCCACACACTCAAAAGCTTTAGCATAAGCAATGAAACAGAAGTAGATGCTTTTTCTAGAATTCCTTGCTTTTTCTATGATCCAATGGATGTTGGAAATTTGATTTCTGGTTCCTCTGCCTTTTCTAAATCCAGCCTGTACATATGAAAGTTCTCAGTTCACATACTGTTGAAGAATAGCTTGAAGGATTTTGAGCATTACCTTGCTAGTGTGAGAAATGAGTGCAGTTGTGTGTTGGTTTGAGCATTGCTTGTGGTCTTCCTCTGTTTCATACACAGAAATACAAGAGCAATACAAGGAGAGCAATTTGAAAATCAGAATTTTAAATCTATCTTTTAAAATACACAGATTATCTGTCTATATAACAATAAATTTGTACTGAAGTTGAAACATGTATTTTGTTTTAAACAAGCTGGCCTGCATTTTGGATGTTTGCATAGGGAGTTCTTGCTGTCTCATTTTTTTTTAATTAATAGAAGTATTTAATGGTCTTCAAGAGTTCAAGCATAAACTTAGCTCTTTGATTTTAAAGTTATGGATTTGTTCATCACTTTTGGGGAAAAGGACAACATTTAGCAACTTAATGTGACATGTAAGACTCTTAAGTTTTGCATTTTGGGATCTCTATAAAACTTCATTAAGTGTTACATTAAATTACCCCCAAATAATTTCAATATACTGCCAGAATTGGGATCCTAGTTAAATAGTTACTTATTGAACATTCCATCAAGTAATTGACACTGCTGCAGACCAAGAAAAAACTACTAGATGGAAATGCGACGAGTAGAAGGATGTTTGAATATTGCTAAAGCCCCAGCTTCTAGTCCAATATCTGGCATACACTGCAGCGGTGGCGGCTACTGGTTGCTCAGCCATGTCTGACTCTGAGCGACCCCATGGACAGCAGCCCACCAGGCTCCCCTGTCCCTGGGATTCTCCAGGCAGGAGCATTGGAGTGGGCTGCCACTGCCTTCTCCAGACATATACTAGTGCTTAATAAATATTTATGAATGGCTGAAAACTTTAATATACTACATTAAATGGAAAATGATGATCACATACAGTTACAATGTTATATAAACACTTTCAAACTATTAATATAAAGTCCTAAAGCACTGGTGGCTCAGAAGTTAAAATGTCTGCCTCTAATGCAGGAGACCTGGGTTCGATCCCTGGGTGGGAAGATCCCCTGGAGAAGGAAATGACAACCCACTCCAGGATTTTTTGCTTGGAGAATTACATGGATGAAGGAGCCTGGTGGGCTACAGTCCATGGGATTACAAAGAGTCGGACATGACTGAGCAACATTTTTCACTTTCAAAGCACATATATTCATATTTGTGCATCCTAAAATTACAGAGCAAGGGTCTTAGCTTTGTATGCTGTAACAACGCTATTTACTAGATGAGGCAACAGACTCCAAAAACTGGCATTACTTTCTCATTTAATAGCAGTAAAGTCAGTGCAAAATAGTAACATAAAAAGACTTGTCAACATTATAGTAAAAGTTAACACTTGTATAACACTGGCTAAGTACCAAGTACTGTTCTAGTTGCTTTAAAAATGCCAAGAAATTCAATCCTCACGAGAAACCTTTGAGGTGCATGCCTTTAATACACTAATTTGACAGATGAGGAAAGTTAATTACAGAGAAGTGTGAAGCTCCCTCAAGAAGGCCCAGGCGATACAAAGTTAAAATTTAGACCGTGGAAGTGTGGTTCCAAAAACTTCAATCTTAGCCATTCAGCCATACTAATTAAATCCTAAACAGTGTGCTAAAAAGCAGAAACATCACTTTGCCAACAAAGGTCAACATAGTCAAAGCTATGGTTTTCCAGTAGTCATACATGGATTTAAGAGTTGGACCCTAATGGAGGTTGAGCATCAAAAAATTGATGTTTTCAAGTTGAAGTGCTGGAGAAGACCTTTGAGGGTCCCCTGGACAAGACACCTTGGACAACAAGGAGATCAAACCACACAATCCCAAAGGAAATCAACCCTGAATATCCATTTGAAGGACTGATGCTGAAGCTCCAATACTTTGGTACTTGATGGGTACCCTTGGAACTGCACCCATCAGTCACCCACTGAGCTGACTCATTGGAACAGACCCTGATGTTGGGGAAGATTGAGGGCAGGTAGAAAAGGGGGCAACAGAAGATGTGCTTGGATGGCATCACCGACACATGGACATGGATTTGAGCAAACTATGGGAGAAAATGGAGGACAGGGAAGCCTGGCATGCTGCAGTCCATGAGGCGGAAAGGGTTTGGACATGATATAGTGACAGCGAGAGCAAATGCCGACCAAACAGAAAATTGCAGCAGATAGCATTTTTAGGGAGAGGCATCTCTTGTCTCGGAAATGCTCGGCCTTTATTTCGGATCAGTGTAGACAAATGCAGGCTGAGCATCTGAGTTGGATGTTGGGGATAAATTTCTCCCCTCCATCAAGTAAGCAGAGTTCTGGAGAAACTCCTCCCGACTCCAGAGGGCTGGGCTTGTAGTTGCTTTCATTGAGGATCATGGGACAGAACAGCAACATTCATCCTAGTTTCTTGCTTTCAGTCATTTCTCCTGCCTTAAATCAGTCATCTGATTCTCACAGGCACGCCTGTGCACCTGCAGGAGGAAAGGGAATCATCATTTTTCAGGTATGGTTTCATTTGACTGCAAAGACGCATAGAACAGAGCCGACGACAGTCTCTCTGAACTAAGATCTCCTTGAAGAGCGAAACTAGACTCCCTTTAAAACACAAAACTCTCAACTTCAAAGGCCTAGAGTTAGCAGCGGATCAGACATTTTCCAGGCAAAGCCCCAGTAGGCTGCATTTTTAAAATGCACAGTCTTTCTTCTGGGCATGGCAAACATCTTCACTTACGTTTATTTTCTCATAGAAAATAGAGGGGTGGTTATTACCACAAGGAAAGGAACAGCCAACAAATGGAAAGAATGATCATTTATTCAAATAAAAGGGTAAACTTTGCTTCTGTTTTCTACATATTTCATGCTCACTTTCTTCTCTTCCATAGAGCAGTTATTCTTTTTCACAGGTCAGGAATAAGCATCATCTCAGGTTTTCTATATAAAATTGAAGTTCTGAATTTAAGAGGAATCTTACTAAGTTTTCAAAAATGGCATTTGAACAAAAACAAATCTGACACCAATTAAAAACTCTTAACCAGCGAGACAGTCACAACTCTTTAGTTTCTTTGATATGTATAGTTTGAATATAATTCTATTTTTCCCTCCTCATATTTTATACCCAAGGCTCACCTCTCCATTTGGTTTTGAACAATATGTGTATAATATCTTCTACACATTGTGCCAGACGCCCAAAATACTCAAAACATACTTATTATTAAGAGCTTCTGTAGATATAATAGCTTTTTGTTGTTGTTGTTAGATATCTTTTTTTTTTGGCTCTTTATTTTTATTTCTTTTTTTTACTTTACAATACTGCATTGGTTTTGCCATACATTGACATGAATATGCCACAGTGTACATGAGTTCCCAATCCTGAACCCCCCTCCCACCACCCTCCCCATATCCTCTCTCTGATTCATCCCAGTGGACCAGTCCCAAGCATCCTGTATCCTGTATCGAATCTAGACTGGCGATTTGTTTCTTACATGATAGTATACATGTTTCAATGCCATTCTCCCAAATCATCCCACCCTCTCCCTCGCCCTCTCCCACAGAGTCCAAAAGTCTGTTCTATACATTTCTACCTCTTTTGCTGTCTCGCGTACAGGTTTATCATTACCATCTTTCTAAATTCCATATATATGTGTCAGTATATTGTATTGGTGTTTTTCTTTCTGGCTTACTTCATTCTGTATAATCAGCTCCAGTTTCATCCACCTCATTAGAACTGATTCAAATGTATTCTTTTTAAGGGCTGAGTAATACTCCATTGTGTGTATGTACCACAGCTTTCTTATCCATTCATCTGCTGATGGGCATCTAGGTTGCTTCCGTGTCCTGGCTATTGTAAACAGTGCTGCGATGAACACTGGGGTACACATGTGTCTTTCAATTCTGGTTTGCTTGGTGTGAATGCCCAGCAGTGGGATTGCTGGGTCATAAGGCAGTTCTATTTGCAGTTTTTAAAGGAATCTCCACACTGTTCTCCGTAGTGGCTGTACTAGTTTGCATTTCCCCTAAAAGTGTAAGAGGGTTCCCTTTTCTCCATACCCTCTCCAGCATTTATTGCTTGTGGACTTTTGGATCACAGCCATTCTGACTGGTGTGAAATGGTATCTCATTGTGGTCTTGATTTGCATTTCTCTGATAATGAGTGATGTTGGACCAAAGAACTAAATAAATATTTCTCCAAAGAAGACATACGGATGGCTAACAAAAATATAATAGCTTTTTATACAGATTCAAGACATTCAGTTCAGTTCAGTTCAGTCACTCAGTCATGCCCGACTCCTTGCAACCCCACAAATCGCAGCATGCCAGGCCTCCCTGTTCATCACCAACACCCGGAGTTCACTCAGACTCATGTCTATCAAGTCCGTGATGCCATCCAGCCATCTCCTACTCTGTCGTCCCCTTCTCCTCCTGCCCCCAATCCCTCCCAGCATCAGAGTCTTTCCCAGTGAGTCAACTCTTCCCATGAGGTGGCCAAAGTACTGGAGTTTCAGCTTTAGCATCATTCCTTCCAAAGAAATCCCAGGGCTGATCTCCTTCAGAATGGACTGGTTGGATCTCCTTGCACATTAGAGGTCTTTTATCGTCTTTTCTGAGCTGGAGGCTGTGCGCAAGAAATCAGACACTGTCACAAGTGTGTGCACCAGATAAATAAATTATTACATTTTATCCAGTTATGCCAGGGATTATCACGCAGCAAAGATAACACTGGCAGCTGTAGCAACTATAAAAGCCCTTCCTTTTTACAGTTTACAAAATTCATTTTAAGAATGTTACTTTATTTTTAAAAATTTTTATTGGAGTATAATTACTTTTATTGATACAGTTAATTTTATTGATGCTTTTGAACTGTGATGTTGGAGAAGACTGTGATGTTGGAGAAGATGTTGAGAGTCCCTCAGACTGCAAGGAGATCTTGAATATTTATTGGAAGGACTGATGCTGAAGCTGAAGCTCCAATACTCTAGTGACCTGTTGCAAAGAACTGACTCACTGGAAAAGACCCTAATGTTGGGAAAGATGGAAGGCAGGAGGAGAAGGGGATGACAGAGGATTAGATGGTTGGATGGCATCACCAACTCGATGGGCATAAGTTTCAGTAAACTCGGGGAGTTGGTGATGAACAGGGAGGTCTGGTGTGCTGCAGTCCGTGGGGTCACAAAGAGTTGGACATGACTGAGCGACCGAACTGAACTGATAGTTACTTTACAATGTTGTGTTAGTTTCTGCTATCCAGCAAAGTGAATCACCTCTGTGCAGACATATGTGAACGTGAAAGTCGCTCTGTCGTGTCCGACTCTTCTCGACCCCAAGCACTATACTGTCCATGGAATTCTCCAGAACAGAATACTGCGGTGGGTAGCCTTTCCCTTCTTCAGAGGATCTTCCCAATCCAGGGATTGAACCCAGGTCTCCCGCATTGGAGGCGGATTCTTTGCCAGCTGAGAAATGAGGGACATCCCTGCCTTTGTGGATTTCCTTCCAGTTTAGGTCATCATAGAGCACTGGGTAGAGTCCCCTGAGCTATACAGTGCATTCTCGTTAGTCACCCATTTTACACATAGTGCATATATACATGAATCTCAATTTCCCAGTTCATCCCACTGCCCCTTTCTCCCCTTGGCGTCCACATGTCTCTTCTCTGTATTTCTATTTCTCCTTTGCAGATAGGGTCACTTGTACCACTTTTCTTGATTCCACGTGTATGTGTGAGGTTGTTCGAGACTCTCTACTACAGCGTGTCTTAGTAGAGTACTGTGTAAACAAACATCTGCTTTCTGTAGTTCAGAGTGCCATGTACCTGCTATCGAGAGACCATTGGGCAACACTTAACCACAGAAATCTCTGTGGCCTAGAGCAGCTCGCCTTCCTAGTTCACATGTCTGAGTGGCCATCTCGGCAGCTCTGCTGGTCTTGGGCTGGCTCACTGGAATGAAATGGGCGAGCTGGTAGCTGACTCATAGAAGCTGGTGTTGGCAGGGATGACATGAACAACTCAGCCCCATCTCCAGTGATCCTTCTCCTCCAGAAGTTTAGATCCAGCATATGTTCATGACGGAGGCACAAGAGAGGGCAGGCGAGCCCAAACACACACGAGTTATTTAAGTATCTGTGGTACACTGGCTAATATCTCTCTAGCCAAAAAAGGTCACATGGATGAGTACAGAGTCAAGGGGACAGGTAGACTGCTCCATCCAAAGTGAGGAACTGCTGCAATGTCACGCGACCTGGTTATGTGTCTAAGGAGGGGTGCTGACTGAGAGTCCCCCTTAAAATTGACTATGCCCATCATTTGCAAAGAAAAAAAGTAATATTTTAGTTCCTACCACTAATGAAACTAGAGAACCTCTGGGAAAGGTCAAAGACTACGTCTGGGTACTAGGTGTAGAGATGAGGTGGTGCCAGTGCTAAAGAACCCACCTGCCAGCTGAGGTCAGCCAAGAGATGGAGGTTCAGTCCCTGGGTGGGAAGGTCCCCTGGAGGAGGCCATGACCACCCACTCCAGCATTCTTGTCTGGAGAAGCCTGGGGACAGAGGCATCTGGCAGGGCATGGTCCACAGGATTGCAAAGAGCTGCACAAAACAAGCAACTCAGCACACACACACATACAGGTTAGATGAGCAGGAAGACAAGAAATGTGCACAGCACTGTGGCTTGTGGTTTGAACCCTAGCTAAGCATTAAGCCGTGACCAGATATGGGAGAAGATGTCTGAGGCAAAATGGACGGAGAAAGAATGCTACCCGTGATTGGGAATATCACAGAACATCAATCTCTGCCAACAATATTCTAATTTCAGTTGGTTGAACACTTGGACCATTTCACTGAAAGCAAATGAAAAAAAGTACCTTCCGGCCTCCCTGTGTTTCTAGATTAATCTAGACAGGTTCCCACTCAGGTCTTGATTACTTTCCTTTCCCTCAGTTTTTAAGACACTTCTGCCTCTCGTGGTCACAGTCTCTCATTTAACTGAGGCCTCTGCTGTCTACAATGTCCCCAGAGAGGTTTTCTCTGAGGACCCTCCCCAACAAAGGCTTTTCCTCCCCCATCAATTCAGCCTGTTAGCATTCCTCAGCACCTTTTCCAACAGATGAGACACATTGCTGTTCATTGTGGCATCCCACGTAATATGAACTCCCTCAGATCAAGGATATTATCCAATTGTGTGTGTGTGTGTAGTTGCTAAGTTGTGTCTGATTCTTTGGGACCCCATGGACTGTAGCCCACCAGCTTCCTCTGTCCATGGGATTCTCCAGGCAAGAATGCTGGAGTGGGTTGCCATTGCCTTCTCCAGGGGATCTCCCCCACCCAGGGATCGAACCTGGGTCTCCTGCTCTGCAGGCTGATTCTTTACCACCTAGCCATCTGGGAAACCCAGTTACTCTGTGATATCTCAGAATCTAGAAAAATCCTGCCATGTTGTAGGTTCTCCTGTCATTTTTTTAAATGAGTTGATCGGCTGAACAAATGATGTTTACCTTAAAATAACCTCTCCACTCCTCCTCTCTCTCATGCAGTCATGTTGCCTTTGGACGTGAGACTTTACTTGTTGGGTCTAAGTGGTTAAGACTTTGTGTTTCCACTGTCAAGGGCATGGGGTTGATACCTAGACAGGGAACTAAAGTCCTGCAAGTCATGTAGCTCTAACAAAACCTGGAAGTATCAACATATAAGTAATAGACACTTGGTAAAAATAACTGCTTGCCAAAGAAGCTGATACAGTGACTATGTTTTATATAGCATGTTTTATTTCATCCAAAATTACAAAATACAAGATAATGCTCTATATTACTCTAAATGTACAAAGTGTTTTTTTTTATAAAGTTTCATTTTTGGTGGAAAAAATTAACTTCAAGATAAATTACCCTGGGAGACTTAAGTCTATGTAACCAACTGGAAGATTTGCAATAATAACCTAGTAAAAGAGGTTTTGTTAGAGCGACATCACCAACCTGATCATGCACCAAGAAGCCACACAGAGCTAAGAAACGGCTCTTCAGTCCTAACTTCCGGCATGAGGAGAGAACTATCAGGATACATGTGGGTGGAGGGAAAGACACAATTAAAAAACAAAGTTGCAGGGTCAAGAGTAACTGAGGAAAAGTAGAGATAAAATGTCTGCATTTTTCAAAGAACAAAAGAGGAAGCAAACTTTTTTAAAAATATATGTCCAGTTCTAACTGTTGCTTCCTGGCCTGCATACAGATTTCTCAGGAGGCAGGTCAGGTGATCTGGTATTTCCATCTCTTTAATAATTTTCCACAATTTATTGTGATCCACACAGACAAAGACTTTAGGATGGTCAATTAATAGAAATAGATATATTTCTGGAATTCTCTTGCTTTTTCTATGATCCACACTGAATGTTGGCAATTTGGGCTCTGATTCCTCTGCCTTTTCTAAATCCAGCTTGAATATCTGGACATTCTTGATTCACGTACTGTTAAAGCCTATCTGGAGAAATTTGAGCACTACTTTGCTAATATGTGAAATGAGTGCAATTGTGTGATAGTTTGAACACTGTTAGACATTACCTTTCTTTGGGATTAGAATGAATGCTGACCTTTTCCAGTCCTGTGGCCACTGCTGAGTTTTCCAAATTTGCTGGCATACTGAGTGCAACACTTTCACAGCATCATCATGTAGAATTTGAAATAGCTCAACTGAAATCCTATCACCTCCACTAGCTTTGTTCATGGTGATGCTTCCTAAGGCCCACTTGACTTCACATTCCAGGATGTCTGGGTCTAGATGAATGATCATGCCATTGTACACCATGAGTGATCACACATATCTGGGTAGTAGATATATATTTTTTTGTATATTTCTTCTGTATATTCTTGTCACCCCTTCTTTATATCTTCTTCTTCTGTTAAGTCCATACCATTTCTGTCCTTTATTGTGCCCATCTTTGCATGAAATGTTCCCTTGGTATCTCTAATTTTCTTGAAGAGCTCTCTAGTCTTTCCCATTCTATTGTTTTTCTCTATTTCTTTGCATTGATCACTTAGGAAGGCTTTCTTATTTCTCCTTGCTCTTCTTTGGAACTCTGCATTCAAATGGGTATATCTTTCCTTTTCTCTTTTGCCTTTTGCTTCTTCTTTTCTCAGCTATTTGTAAGGCCTCCCCAGACAGCCATTCTGCCTTTTTGCATTTCTTCTTGGGGATGGTTTTCATTACCACCTACAGTGCAATGTCACGAACATCCATCCATCTATCAGATCCAATCCTAAGTTTCCTCAGCTCATGTGAACCTTGATGACTCTTTCAAATGTCTCTTTCTCATACTCTCCTCAGTTCCTAGTGTATGCGGGTCATCTCTTTCCTGTTAAAGTGAAGGTACCAGAATCTGAGCCCAAATCTATCTGATCAAAAGTTTGCTCACTTTATCTCTATGCTAAACCACATCCAGGCCAAAGATACTGATGTACTGAGAAATTCTGAGTTTCTGTTTCTGTGTCATGTGAATTATGATCACATCCACAAACACGTTAGTTATAACCATGACCCATTCTGGAATGCTTACTGTATATCAAACAGTAAGTTTGATATGTCTTCTATAACTATAAATTCCTTTAAATCTCACCAAAAAGCTATGAGATAGATGAATCAATTAACTCTCTTTCCTACATGAAGGGAATGAGGCAGGATTAGGTTGATTTACTGTTCCAGAGCATCCAGCCAGAAGGGGATGTTATCCCAGGCAGGCTGGGCCAAGAGGGTGAATTTCTAATTGCCACCACGTAGAGCTCTCAGCTCAGTGGTAACCTGTAGCAATGCCAGGTTATTAATATGCACATTTTCCATTATAATTCCCACTTTCTTCTTCCTCCAAGGTCCACTGTGTCAACACCTCAAGTAATCAACATTTTCAAGTCATTGCTGTGCACCTTTCACTGCGAGAGGTAAACACAGAATAGACAACAGATTTCCTAGTGCATTAGGAAATGCAAACCACTTGAGCAGAAATGGTAAATATACATTAAAGAGTTGGAGAGCAAGAGAAAGTATGCCCGTGTTATTTAAAATGTTATGAAATACCCTGAACAGCATTTCATCCCTGATCCTAGGTAAAGATGTCAGAAAGCACTCATTACCAAATGACATTTAGGCACTTGAATATTTTTGCCTCCTGTCATCTTGCTTCCTCTCACCTGGATAAATGGCTTTTATCTTTGTTGACATCCCAATTATAATGTTATCACTGCTTTTCAGTTATTCCTACTAAACCTTGACAGGTTTCTTTATTCACATGCCATTCATTTGACATTTATTTGCTTTCCTTAATTTGTGTTTAAATACAAATTTCTAAAATCTGCTTTGATTACACATTTGTGCTTAGCTGATATCATGCGCTACCTTTGAGATGAGTCTCAGCGGAAAGTACCTCCTGATATTCATTCACCCTCTAATAGTTCTTGCAGAAGTTTCAACGAGAGATAATGTCCTGAGCAACTGACTTTTGAACTTGAGATTCAGTGGTATCAGAATTAGTGGCTAAACTCTTCTCCCCAGGAATACACATAAATCATCAGCTTGTCGTGACTTCTGGACTTCTTAAAAGTGGGGGGGTGGTGAAGTTACAAGTTTATCTTTGAGAAAAGCACCCCTATCGACAGTTATATAGTAGTGGGCGAAGTGGGTAGAAGAGGAAAGGGAGGGCTGGAACAAAGCAGAGGCCAGAGCGAGCCTGACCTTGAGAACGAAATGACTGCAGGGGAATAAAGGACGCCAAGCCTGGGGTCTGGATGGTGTGGCGTCCTCAGTCATGTCTAACTCTCTGTGACGCCATGGACTGTAGCCTGCAGGCTCCTCTGTCCAAGGGACTCCCCAGGCAAGAATTCTGGAACGGTTACCATCTCCTTCTCCAGGGGATCTTCCCGCCCCAGGGACTGAACCTGAACCTCTTGCATCTCTCGCTTGGCAGGCAGATTCTTTACTGCTGAACCACATAGCTGGGGAGAGTGAGACATGGATAGAACGTGATAACAACCTGGTGTCCTCACCAGGGTTTCTTGTTAAATAGGTTTAGTGTATTAAGGAACTTCCCTGGGTTGTGAGAAGTGATAAGTTCTTTCCTGACTATGTGGTTCCTCATGCTAGAATATTCAACTTTACCAAAAAGTCAAAACAATAACAACAGAAACCCAACTGCAGTTGATAGGAGCAAAGTTAAAATGCTACTGGAGTTCATTGCTGAACGAAGTGAGAATATGCATCACCTTTTTTTGAAAGCAACCTAATGACCTTTATTAAAAACCTTAGAATGTAAATATCTTTCATCCTAGAAGTCCAAATCCTAGAAATCAACTCATAGGATTATTCTCAAAGCATTAATCTTTAATTATTCTCAAAGATTAACTCAAAGCACTAGTATATAATTGTGCATATTCAAAAAAGTTTATTACAGCA
>SJYF01000525.1:27128-38770 GCA_006410515.1 Procapra przewalskii | reverse complement strand
CCTGATTAAATTCTTATGCAAAATTCATGATAAAAATCTTTATTTAAAAGTATAAAATTTAAGCACAAAAAATGCATCATTTCTGATGAGCTGCATCACACTAAGATCCCTGCTCTCAAAGGATAATTCTCTTCCTCCAGTGTTGAATTAATGTCCATTCTCAAGTAAGACTAGAAAAGAATTGTCTTGAAAAAGATGTATATTCATTCACAATCAGCCACAGTTTTGCTTAAATAAATCATTTATATTTGATTTTGATAAACAAATTGTTTTCTCAAAACTTGCCTCTAAAGACTATGTTGAGCGTTGAAGAAAGTAAACTCACATAGAAAGGGCCAGACAATCATGGTCCTAACGACCCTTTCATGCAGTCATTGCAATCAATGCAGCCACATAATTGCATTTCCTGCAAATTAGTCACTCTGTGTTTTGCCTACCACATGATTTCTGTTTTCAAAAATAGATCCAACTTTTGCCTGAAAATGCAGACTTAAAGAGGTAGATTTTATATTGTGAAACAGGACTTCGGCTTATAATAAAGGTGTTTAGCATTTTGCAATTTGCCAATGAAACATTTCTGAAATTTTGCCAGTAATCAAAGAGAAACGGCCTTTTCCAGAAAAGTGTGGCATATGCAATATGCATTTAAAGAAAACAAAACAGAAACTATCAGGAGTAATTAGCAAAATCATTCTATACTGTGCTTGACTGACGTTTCTTTACATTGTAAGATTTTAGCATAATTGCAAGACTCCTACCTCTGCCAGCACATAATAAGTGTTATTACAGTATATAATAGAATCCTAAGATATGGTATTCAGATATGCAAAAAATGTAAAAAGAAACCCCATCAGATTTGTGATTGCATTTTTCCAAATTATTGTTAGAAAATAGACAAGTTTTATCTCCAATAAGTTGCATGCATTAGTGGATGTCCCCAGGTGCCTGTGCTTCTAATATGTCTGGTTGTTCAAGTTATACTCATTTTAATGAAAGAACTCATTTCAAGTCTCCTTATGATGATTTCTATAAATACGTCTGTCCCAAAATGAAAGAGTGTTGGGTGTTTTTCAGCCTGTGGACTGAGTCAACAATTTGCAAAACATCATATGTTACAATGATCAAAATGGCCTCTTCAGGGCTTCTTAAGGAATATGCTGAGACGCTGACTGTTGGGGGGAGGTTCTTCACGGGTCTGTCACGCTTCTCTGTGCCTTTTGAAGGGAGGCACCCACTACTCTGTGCTGGGCACTATCTCATCATGAATGTCTGTTTAGTGAAGACAAAGATATACTGTCTCCCCCTGGACCAAAGAGCAGGCATGGTTAAGTTCAGTATAATAAAGACCATGTGTCCCTCAGCAACACAGGGAAGTGTGCGCCTGCCCATTAGAAAAGTCTGGGGCTCTCTAAGGTGAAGGCTCCTTTCTTGAAATGCAACCCTCTCTATGTGTGTGTAGCACGTGGTTCCTCTTGCATTACCCAATGGGAAATGAGGTTGGGAAAACTGGCACAAAAATACTCATGTTCTGACTACTGCTATTGCTACTGAGGAATAAACTGTCTTCTATACAGCCATGAAAATAGCCTATTCACTTGCAAATAGGGTAAAATCTCAGATACTTCCCAGGTCTTGACATAAATGTTCATAAAAGTGAACAAAGGAAAGTGTTAGTCACTCAGTCGTGTCCAACTCTTTGCAACCCCAAGGACTGTAGCCTGCCAGGCTCCTCTGTCCATGGAGGTCTTCAGGCAAGAGTACTAAAGCCACTTCACTCGCGGCCTCTGTGGCATGACATCAGCTCGATTCTTCTGCTTTTCTGCCTCCTTGTGTCACTTTGGGTTGGTTCCCTTTCCTTTCACTGTCTAAATGCTGGCAAACCAGAGTTCCTCAACCCTCCTTTCCTCTAAATCTCCTCCTCTTTTGGAGGACCCATCCATAACCTGGCGTCTACACCTTTACTGATAGAGTCCTTTCTGCTTAGGTTTTCTAAGCAAAGCATGAGTAGACACATCAGTAGACATGTCCATCTATTTTCTGCGTGTCTCTACCAAGGTCTCTTGATATCAACTGTAACTCAGCATGTACACAATTGAACATTTAATCTCTAATCCAGACCCCTCAAAATCCTTCTTACTTCCCTATTGTACAAAATAAGCCTATATTCCATGTTCAGGGGCTTCCCTGGTGGCTTAGATGGTAAAGAATCTGCCTGCAATGCTGGAGACCTAGGTTTGATCCCTGGATTAGGAAGATGCCCTGGAGAAGATGGCTACTCACTCCAGCGTTCTTGCCTGGAGAACTCCATGGAGAGGCTACAGTCCATAGGGTCCCAAACAGTCATGGGGTGACTGAAGTTCCGATACTTTGGCCATCCGATGCCAAAAGCTGATGCATTAGAAAACACCCTGATGCTAGAAAGACTGAAGGGAGGAGGAGAAGGGGATGACAGAGGATGAGATGGCCGGATGGTATCACCAACTCAATGGACATGAGTTGGAGCAAGCTCCAGAAGATGGTGATGGACAGGAAGGCCTGGCGTGCTGCAGTCCATGGGGTCACAAAGACTTGGACACAATTGAGCAACTGAACAACACATTTAACACCATTTTTTGATAAACTCATATTTCCTGTCTTAGTGACTGTCAAGCCTTAGTCAGTCTAACTTGATTCTCCCTACTTCTGGCCATTCTTCCCTCACAATGAATATTCTTCTAGACCTTTGCTGTCCAACACCGTGGCCACATGTAAATACTGAGCACTTAAAGTATGCAGAGTCAGGTCAAGGAACTGAATTTTTAAATTCTATTTAATTTTAGTCAACTTAAATACAAAATCATTTCATTTATAATTTACATCAATTACTTACTGAAACGGTAGTATTGTAGATTTCTTATGCTAAATAAAATGTATTATTAAGACTAATTTTTTTTCTTTTTACTTTTTTAACGTGACTATAAGCAAATTTAAAATATATGTGTGGTTTATATTAGTTTAGACCATAGAGAGGATAAGCAGAGGGGGATTAACTGTTTCTGAATACCTAAGGTATGCCAGACTGCATGATA
Source organism: Procapra przewalskii (assembly GCA_006410515.1). Classification (NCBI taxonomy): domain Eukaryota; kingdom Metazoa; phylum Chordata; class Mammalia; order Artiodactyla; family Bovidae; genus Procapra; species Procapra przewalskii. The sequence goes on along the minus strand of SJYF01000525.1, from coordinate 35,702 downwards.
GATATTCTATAAATTAGATCATACAATCTTCAAATTATTTCTAACACGTAGGTCATAATATTCCCCAGTTTTATGGAACAGGGAGAGAAAACTCTGCACAAGTTCACAAGGTAACTACAAGCCCCCAAAACTCAAATTCAGGACTACTCACACGGATCCAGTGTGTGTACTTGACCCAGCTGTGTGTTGCTGAAGGAGCCGGGGGAGTTCTAAGGATCGTGCAGGCTCTAAGGGTCACCAACAGCTGCGTCTCGTGGAGTGCCAGCGCTACGCCGTGTGGCTTGGGGCCCCAGCCAGCAGCAGCTGCCTCGGCATCTCTGTTCATGATACACCCCATGAAACCCTCTCCATCTTTGAGACGCTCCCCAGGCCTGCGTGCTCCGACGCAGCTGTACAAACCCAGAGCAGTCCACCACCTGGGCTGGGGGAAGAGACTCAACTCGGGATCACGGATGCACGGCCGCCGAGTGCTGGCTGAGACCTCACGCTGCCTGTTTTACGATGGCAGCTGACTGGCCTCATCCATCTTCCGCCTTGGCAGAAACAGGTTGTGGGAGTTGATGGGATTCTCCTAACACAGGGCCTGCTACCTTGGTGCCTTCAGTGAAGAAGAAAGTCCGATGAAATCCTTTGATGACTGCTCCAAGGCAGATACAATCTGTTTCTGCTTGGCTACCAAGCGCATGATCCTAACACAGCATGGTGTGCGGAGCTTCACAGGACAGCCTGTTGGAAACCGCTCCTCCTCAGGTTTGCACAGGTTTTGCTAAATTTTTCCGCTTAAGATGCAAGCTTTCTGGACTTTCCCATCTGCTATTACAGATTAAAATTCAAGGAGACCTTGTAGTCATCTTCAGGCTAATGATTTAACAAGTGAAAGTACAGTCTGGTAGAAATATTGAATATTCCGTTGAGATAATAAATAACTATATATGTTATACACATATGTATCCCTTACATATTCTATATCATGGGCTTCCCAGGTGGCACTAGTGGCGAAGAACCTACCTGCCAATGCAGGATACATAAGAGACGCAGGTTTGATCCCTGATTCCCTGGAGGAGGGCATGGCAACCCAATCCACTATGCAACCCATTCCAGCACTCTTGCCTGGAGAATCCTATGGACAGAGGAGCCTGGGGGGCTACAGTCCAGAGGGTCTCAGGCAGTAGGAGTGACGGAAGTGACTCAGTACTCAGGCACACATGCTACATCGTAGCGTTTACATCTCTCGCAACAGCTATGCTGCCCTTCACCCTCTACATTTCCTGTGGTCGCCCCAGCTACCCCACATTGTGAATACAATTATTATGATGACTTTAGATAGAAGAAAACTTTTCCATTAACAAATTTGCCCAAAGTTGCACTTTTCGATGGCACAGCTAGAACTCAAAGCATGATCTTAAATCCCACAGCCTTTTATCTACTGTAATAAAATTAGCAGACCTGCCATTTTCATAGACCATCTAAAAGTACCAGCAGATGTTTTACATATTCAGATTAATTTGTTGTGTGCTGCTTTACAAATATTAAGAGAAGGGTATTAAAATCTCCAGTTATGTATGTGAATTTATCACTCTCTATAGTTCTACCCATTAAAAAAAGTACTTTAAACTCTGTTATTGTCTTACATAATTATGATCGTTATACCTTCCTGATAAATTCTTTCTCATTATGAAATCTCTTTTCATGTCTGATGACACACTTACCTTGTAATCTGCTAACATATCGATGAAGCCATAGTCTCCTTATGTTTATGTTTTGAAGAATATCATTTTGCATTTTTTTATTTTTAATTTGTCACTAGATTTTTTAATTGCATATGACTGACAACATATTTTGCTTTTTTTCTTTTCTTTCTTAGTCTGACGGTAACTTTTTAATTGAGTAATTTATTTATTTTTAATATACTTATTTGGATAGTAGGATTTTGGAGAAGGAAATGGCAACTGTCCAGTATTCTTGCCTGGGAAATCCCATGGACAGACTGGCAGGCTGCAGTCCACGGGGTCACCAGAGAGACAGACATGACTTAGGGACTAAACAAAGCATGGTCGGGCTTAGCTGTAGCATGCTGCTATTTGGTTTGCATGTATCCACGCTGGTATCCCCATCCTCTTCTTCTGCCTTCTTTGGAGTTCAAGATGTACCCTTTCGTTCTAGCCAACCTGTACTGCACACTCTGGGAAGTGCCCTTGAGAAAAAAATCATATCATAATCATCCGTGCACTTTCTTTTTCAGTATCCGATTACCCCTATTTTCTGACTGCTGTAGATTGCTCTCCATTGCCACTGATTTATTTGTTTTTGAGTACTTTTGTTCAGTTTTGTGATTGTTATCAGAAGCAGAGTCTAGCCATTCTTGGAATCAAAATTCATTAATTACTTTTTTTTTAATATGGAACATATCATGCACCATCCCTTCTTAAAACTTACCAGTAATGTCATCTTTCATCGGAATAAAATCTTAGCGTGTGGTTTACACATGTTCTCAGTGTTGTTGCGCACGTTGGGAACATTACATAGGGAAACTTCTGATGCCTTGTTTATACTCCCAGAAGCATTGTTTTTTTAAAGCTCCCCAGGTCATTCTAATAGTCAAGGTTTAAAAATGTCACCGTACATAGCTTGCTCCGAATTCTCCTACTTTATCAATCACTTTCCAGCTTTTTCACAGTACAGTCCTGCTGGCTTTCTTTCTGCTTCTCAAAAATGAAACTCTTTTTTTTTGGTACCTATTCTTCCAAATTTCTGAAATTCTTTGCCCTTGTATCTTTTGCATTCATGTTTTAACTTAAATGTTGCCTCCTGTGAAGCTTAACTTTGTGTGTCAATTTGGCTGGGTCATTGTGCCCAGATGTTATTCTGGATGTTTCTTTGAGGATGTTTCTAAATGAAATTAACATTTAAGTCAGTAGACTTTGAGTTAAAGCAGATTGCACTTCATAACGTGGGTGAGCTTTAATTCAATCAGTTGAAGGTCTTAAAAGCCCAAAGACTGACCTTTCTGCAGGAAGGAAGCAGTTCTGCAGCAGATGGCCTTCAGACGTGAACTGCAATGTCAGACTTTCTCTGGATATCCAGTCTGATAACCTGTCAACTTGGACCTCATCATTAGCTCTCAGTCTCTCTTCCTCCACTCACCACACACATTCTGTGTAGTAGTTTTGTTTACCTTGAGAAACCTGACCAGTATACGCTACAGAGCTAGAAATCCCTCTTGTTCTAAATCAGCAAACAATCAATTGTGTGACTTGTGCTATTATTTTATAGTCTTTCGGTTTTTTTAAGCAACACTTCTTAGAATCAGGAATTGTCTTATTCCTTCTCTTTTAACTTACTTATTGCTTCTTACTCACTCCCAACACATACCATTATAGATTCATTATGAAAGAAAAGATCTTCCCAAACATGTTATCCGGTGTGCCAGCATTTAACACTTTATGCAAAATACTCAGCCAGTAACCTACAAACCATATGAGCTAATGAAACAAATAGTTGGTAATATGTAACATGAAATAAGTACCAAAAAAGTGTAATGGGGGATTCTATTCCTAAAACAAACAGCCATGTCATAATACAACATCACTTTTTGAGGAAGTCTCTCTAAGAATATTTGTCCTGTTTTTATTCTTGTGTATATATATATATACAAAGAAATCAAAGTCCTGAAATTGACTGAAATTGGTGTCAGTTAGAATCACCACTGGAGAAGGCAATGGCGCTGGAGTGCACTCCAGCACTCTTGCCTGGAGAATCCCAGGGACGGGGGAGCCTGGTGGGCTGCAGTCCGTGCTAAGGGTCAGACATGACTGAGCGACTTCCCTTTCACTCTTCACTCTCATGCATTGGAGAAGGAAATGGCAACCCACTCCAGCACTCTTGCCTGGAGAATCCCAGGGACGGGGGAGCCTGGTGGGCTGCAGTCTATGGGGTCACACAGAGTTGGACACGACTGAAGTGACTTAGCAGCAGCAGTATCACCTCTGAATACTAAGTTAAAAGCCAGTAAGGCCTCTATCTGACATTTAGGTTCAGAATTCAGTTCACATTAGCATGACGTCTGTTTCCACTGGATCGCTGAGAAATGTTAAATATTTCTTTACTTATCTAATCATACCAACCTCTTCTCTAAGGAAACTTTATGGAGATTGCATCAGACTACTTCAGAAAGCCTGACTTGGGCTCTAGCACCAGGAAGAGAAATCAGATGTCACAAATTCAAAGAGATGTAAGTAAAACATTCATTCTTCCAAGGTATGAAAGCATTAGGTGCATCTCTTTCTCAGAGATTTTTTTTTTCTAGCTTCATAAGTAAAATCAGGAGCAGTGAGTTCATATTCTCATCAACAATTGCATCTTTAGACTTAAGAAAATTCTCTGTTACATTGCTTTAAAAATCGCTTTGCTGTAGCATCCATCCTTTGGTACTAACTCCACCAGCTGAAACAGCAGTTCCCATCTTTGTTAGCACACAGTCATTTCCCAGTAATATGGAGCAAACAAACCTGTCTATCGTTAACCCTCTCTTGCTTCACAGTAACTCTGTCAAGATTCATCAAAAGATACCAACAGCATGGGGATTCTAGACGCTTCACCTTCCTAGTCACTCTCTTTCTAGATGCTTTCAGAGTGATGACTGACCCTTAAAATGCAACCTCTGCAAAATTTCACATGAGCTCTGACCACAAAGTTAAACATGTATTTACTCTAAGTAATCTCTGAAGCTGCAATCACTCTTACCCTGAGGGAAGGGTGGATTTGTGTTACATTAAACTCAAAGTGTCAGGAACCACACAGGTTACTTGTTTAACTCATATTCTCTTGACTGTGCCCTGCGAGCTGACTTGTTTTTTTGTTTGTTTGTTTTATAGTCCTTCAGAAAGCAAATATCTCAGGCAGTGGCAGGAGGGTTCAGGATTGGGAACTCGTGTACACCTGGGGTGGATTCATGTCGATGTATGCAAAACCAATACAGTATTGTAAAGTAAAATAAAATACATTAAAAAATAAAAAATAAATTTAAAAATTAAAAAAAAAGAAAAACATCTGTATGGTTGCATTGCTAGGCCTTTGATACACTGATATCTAATGACGCATAGTTAAAATAGAAAATATAAAGAAAGCAACCAAGGTTGAAACTGACTAGCTGAATAAATAGGAAAACTGCAGCCACTCTTTAAATGTCTGTTAATGTGCATTTATTTTACCCTTTTTTAATGGGGACAAATCGATGTTTCCATCAGAGAGAAAGTGCCTTTTAAGTGCAAAACATTTTTCAGAAGCTTTCCAACACCAGCATAGCTGACATCACCAGAAGAGGGATTGTTTAACTAAAGGGGATCGTTAACTGTTGTTGGGATTTTTCTTCGGTGAACAAGCAATTAGTCTGTCGAGGGTGGACTGAGTTTCTAAAATGAATGTCTAAAAGATGCTTACAACTCCTCTCTGTGTTCCTGACAAATAGAAAGCTTGCTTTTCAGGTAGAAGTGAGTTTGGGCCTTTTTTTTTTTTCCCCTATGAGAAGAAATAAAGTCTTTAGAAAGTCTTTTATATCTTATTAATCTGCCTCCAGTTTTATTTTGCATATTTTAAGCTGATTCTATGCAACCTTATTTCCCATTATCTGCATGCTGCTTGCGGGACTGCAGTGGTGTCACAATTATTCATCTTTCTCCAAACATATGGAAGGTAGAAGGAACTGATAAACAGTGAAGTTGGTGGTGCAGAAGGGGATATGGCCTATTCCACGGCGGAGGTTCTGGCCATGCTTGCCATTAATTTTAAGATCAGTTACATTTAAGTGATTAAATTTGCTCCTGAACCCATAAAGAATGATTGAGAGAAGATAAGTGGGAAAAGAGAGAAACAGTTCTGCCTATTCAGTTGGAAGCAAATGTTGTCTCCACTAAATTGAATCCAACTCTGGATGGAATTAATCAGATTTTTCTCAGATTAGCAGTTCATTGGGTAAACAGCAAAAGGTTACTTTTAAGATAAATGTTCTTAATATCAGCTCCATAACATGGTAAACTCCATCTGTTGCCTCTATTTCCGCTAAAAGCATCACCAATCACCTGTGGATTTTTTTAGAAGAAATGAGAAGTTGCACATTTACTACATCAGAACAAAATTTTAAATGAGTTTTGCAAAACACTTCAAATTAATTTTTCACAATAATGATGTATCTATTGAAAAATGATTTTCTAACATTACAAGTAAATATAGCAACTATTTATTTACCTGACACCATAAAATTCTATGAAACCATAAGACTATCTTTTCACACTTTTGACTGGAGATAAACATCCAGCTTCTGTTGGCAAATTGACAGGTATTTTTTTTGTCCTTTAAAAATTTTAAGATAAAGTTATATTCCTACATGTAAATTGAAATTAGCTTTTTGCTTATTTTATCCTCCCCAATTTTTCTTCTCTCCCAAACTGGTAAGCACAAGCCTAATTCACTATATATCTTTTCATATATATTTTATATATGTGCCTACATACATTTATAAATGCATATTATACATACTGTAGTCTGTTTTGATTTTTAAATTGCATGTGAAAGACAACATATTATAGATATCTGTCTTAGTTTATTCTGGCTGTTATAACAATATCATAGAAAGGATGGTTTATAAAACACAGAAATTCATTTCTCACAAATCTGGACTTGGGGAAGGTAAAGATGGAGGGGCTGGAAGACCTGATATCTGATGGAAGCTGGAGAGGGCTTGCTTCCTGGTTCAAGAAGGGTTGCCTTCTCGCTGTGCCGTTACAAGATGAAAGGGATGAGGGAGGTCCCCGGGCTCTCTGCTGTGTGTGTGTACCCAGTTCCTCAGATGTATCTGGCTCTTTGTGATCTCATGGACTGTAGCCCACCAGACTCCTCTGTCCATGGAGTTTTCCAGGCAAGAATATTGGAGTTGGTTGCCATTTCCTACTTCAGGGGATCTTCCCAATCCAGGGATCATCGAACCTACGTCTCCTATGTCTCCTGCATTGGCAGGCAGATATTTTAACCCCTTGAGCCATCTGGAAAGCCCCTGGGGTCTGTTATAAGGGCACTAATCTCACTCCTGAGGGGTCTACCCTTGTGACCTCAACACTTCCCCAAAGCCCCGCCTCTTAATGTCGTCATATCGGGAGTTAGAATCTCAACATTTGAATTTTGGGGGGAATGGTGAGGACAAATATTCAGTCTGTAGTAATAGCATTCTGTAATTTACATTTTTCACTTTGATATTATACTTTCGAAACTTTTAAAGTCACTGTCTCTTAAGTGCTGCATAAGAGTGCAATTTGAAATATACCAAAATTTATTCATTTATTTCCATATTGATGAACAATTTAGTTTTGTGGGTTTTTTCCTGCGTTTTCTTAGTTTTTGCCTCTAAAGTTAGGATCACAGGTCTCCCCTGCTCAGGCTCACTCCTCACAAGCATTTCCACCCTTGCTTTTCAGGGTCTATGGTTGTCTTGAATTCTTTTTTTTTTTTTTTTTCCATTTCCACCACAAAGTGAGTTTTCCATGGGAGTTTGGCTACTCTCACAGGGCAGGCTGGATCTGCTGTCAAGGCAGAAACCATGAAAATGTGAAACTCGCCAGGCCCATCCTGTCCCCGACATTCAGCTTTCCTCCTTTATCTGTCTGCTCTCTGGAGTCTTCGTCTTTTGGTTTTATTTTCTAGTATTTATGAGAATTTATTGTTGTCTCCAAAACAAGCAGTACAATGATAGTTGCTTGGTTTTTTACATTTTTGTTTGTTTTCCCACCTGTGAATTAACAGAAAATATATGTATTGGTCTCTGCCCCTGGTTTCCAGAACAGAGTTGTTGACACAGGGCTCCTACATCCCCTGGTGTTTCTTAGGTGACAGAAGTATCTTTTGTTCTAACGAAATGACTCTGGGGTGGGTTTCTAGGTGGCTTTTGGATGGATGAGGTTTGGTCACCCCAATAAAGACTGAGCCATGATAGAATCTTGAAAATTTCAGCCCTGTCCCCTCTACTCTAGAGAAGGGAGGAGGAGAAGAAATGGAGTTTAAAAATGAACAGGAGTTAAAAATGCTAATAGCGTGGGGTTTGGGAACTTCATGTTGGTGAACAAACCCACGCACAAAAAGGATGATTGACACACCCCAGCTCCGTGAGGGGAGATGCTCCCGTGATAGGCTCCCTCCCATTCACCACCCTGTGTGTCCCTTCATCTGATGACTTATCTGTATCCTTTATAGATTCTTTAATAAACTTATACGCTAACAGGTGTTTCCTTGAGTTCTGTGAGCAGTTCAAGCAAGTAATCAAATCCAAAGAGGAGGAAGTCACAGGAACCTCAGCTTGTAGCTGAGTCCTCCAGGAGATGCAGGAAACCTGGGAACTTACTGCTTGCAGTTGGCAGCTTGGGGCTGAGCCCTTTAACGGTAGGATCTGACAGTGTCTCCAGGCAGGTAGTGTCTGCTGCTGTTGCTAAGTCGCTTCAGTCGTGTCCGACTCTGTGCGACTCCATAGACGGCAGCCCACCAGGCTCCCCCGTCCCTGGGATTCTCCAGGCAAGAACACTGGAGTGGGTT